>JAQZBX010013266.1:0-40090 GCA_029593785.1 Cabassous unicinctus | reverse complement strand
GAAACTGATATTTTGCTATGATGGCATAAATTTTCCCTTTTTTTTTCTGCAAGGGGTAAATATCACTGAGGTCAAAGCTAGTAAATTTACAAGAGGAAAACATTCAACAATCAATTAGGATATGGCTGAGCTATACCTAGGATACAATATTAATCATGCAAAAATATATATTGAGCACTATTTTTTTGTCCAGTCTTATGCCAGGAGCTGGGGATTGATTCATAAATGCAGATGAATATAGAAACATGATAAAGACTTGGTTATATCCTCTTGGTGCATAAATTACTCTGTTGTGAGTATCTATTCTTTTCTCCATAAAAACCATCTCTTTTCCCACTGCCCCTGCCTTTCCTAATATTTATTTTTTTCCTTTGAGAAATTTCTTCTTTCATATGCTGTGATCCACATAGCCCAAGTGTTAATAATTTATCTGGACAGTTTTGATCTAGTCAATTCAGGGGTAAAAGGCATTTGGGAGTGAGTCATCAAATTGCAGAATACTGAAGACTATACTATAATTTCTGCTGTTGAGGTTCTGGGAGGGAATGAGCAAGACCTTCATTGTTCAAAGAAAGTCTGTCTTCATCGGGGAAGAATGAGCTTAAATATTCAGGAAAGTAACAGAAAGAGAGACAGAGTTGGGGAATTGGTGTGTGTGTGTGTGTGTGTGTGTGTGTGTGTGTGTGAACGTGTATGTGCATGTGAATGTGTGTGCGTGTGCATGTTTGTTGAGCACCTGCATCAAACCACTCAAACTAGCTTCATTTAGTTCATTGACTTGGCGGTGAAATGAATCAGGAAAGTTCCATTCTTTTTATTGAACTGTTTTGGATTGGATATCTGATTTTTAAAAGCTATAGAGCTCTGATTAAAGCATAAACATGTAATTGGTTATACTTGGGGTACATGACATAAAGAAAGATCACAGATTTCACTGGTATGCTAGTAGAGGGATATACTGGGAGGAGCAGAAAAGACTTTTAAAAGGATGTGGATTTGATCTCTGATGCAAATTGTGTTATCAACTTTATATAAAAGAATACTAAAACATATCCCAGAAAGTCTATGCGAAGTTTAAAAAAATAAAAGAGAAATGAACTTGTAATTGCCATTTCATAAAAGCTGAACTGAATAAAAAATCAGAAGTATTGCATAGCTCATTTATATTTTACATTTTTCCCTCATGGAAATAAGAAAGGCATTGCCTGGATGGAGAATGTGAAGTGGATAATTGATGTAATTAATCAAAATGTTTAGGCCAATACAACATCAGAAACAATTTTTGATGCTGAATGGATTGATTAGTCATATGAAACTGATTACTTGTAAATCCAACTTTTCAGAATATTTAGTCTATACAGAAAGAGCCTAAACTGGGGAAGTCAGATAATAAAATTAAAATTAAAATAATAAAGAAAAATTGCAATGTTTTTGGAGAAATGTTAAAGAAGATATATTAATTCTAATGGATAACAATAGGGGAATATAAGGGAGTATGAGATTTTTTTCCTTTTGGAGTAATGAAAACATTCTAAAATTGACTGAGGTGATGACAGCACAACTCTTGGTGAATATGAGAGCCACTGAGTGACTTGTACAAAGCATGGGACTGTATAACACAAAGAATCTTGTGGTGGAAGATGGTCTACAGTTAACCGAACAAATATGCGAACATTCTCTCATGAACTATAGCAGGTATATAATACTAATACAAGGTGTAAATAACCAGGTGGGTTTGTAGAAAAATACACCAAATGTAAGATATTGGCTGTAGTTAGTAGTAATGTTTTGATGATGCTCTTTCATAGTTTGTAACAATTGTTTCACAACTCAAGATGTTGGTGTTGGTGTAATGAATAGGAGCACTGTATGATGATATGCATGTTTGTTTTGTAAGTTCACAACTTTTACTATACACTATTGTTTATGGATGTTGATGTATGGATGACAAACTTCAATTAAAAAAGTTAAAAAAAGAAAACTGAAGCTATAACAACAATGATGTATCTCAACATTGAGGCAAAAAGAATAATCTGAAGGGAACTTTGCTGAGATTTATCATCAGTTTGTAGAGGCTTGGATATGCCTTCTTGCTCTATTTCACCAGTAAGTTGCCCCTCTCTTTATCTGACCTCCATTTTCTTCCTAATGATCCTGTAGCTACTGTCAACCTTGCAAAGAGACTAGGAGTGGCTTTTATTTTCAGGTTAAATATTTTTTGGAAATTATTCAAGCCTATAGTTACCGAGTAAAGGGTGAGATAAATTATTTATATTTAATTCCTTGAGTAGCACCATTTGCCTTTCTTTTGTTCTATTTGTACCATTTTTCAACTCACACATATATGTTCTCATAATAAAATACTTTTTGAAATTGAAAGTTGATGTGTAACAAAAACACTATATTTTTGACAATTCTTAGTTGAGAAATATTACCTTCACAGATCAATGTCAAATGAGACTAGGCTTATAAATGTTGTTTCCTAAGGCTTAAGAAAATCAATGCTTATATCCCTCTGGATATCTTAGTACAGCTATTGACAGCTGAGGTAGTGTAAAGCAGGTAGTTATAAATTGCAAGTAGGCACTTACAGCCATCAAGATTTCACTATAAATAATCCCTTTAGCTAACAGTTGATAGATCTCTTATGGATACCAGGAGTAAAGCAACTGGTCCACCTACCAACCAAACAATTTAAAAAATGGAGTTTTTTTGCATGAAATCTTGTTAGCTTACTAAGAAATAGTTTTTTTTCATGTTGAACATATGCATTCTTCATCCTGACCCATGCAAGAACAGTTTAGGCTTCAGTATATTGAATCTAAAGGACTAAATTAAAAATGTTGCATGATTTCTAAATCCCACATTTTCCTTCTATCCCAATATATTTTTCAATCAGTAAAACTATGTTCTTATTCATACACTATCCTCCAAATCATAGATGTCTTCAAACACTTGGAGATATTAAAGGGAAATCATTTGAGTTAGTTATTTTTGCCGGTTAAAAGCACAAATTGGGTTGATCAGAACCTTTAAAAACTTTTTTTTTTAAACTTTCATTTTTTTAGGAGGTACCAGGGATTGAAGCCAGGACCTCATACATGGGAAACAGGTGCTTAACAACTGAGCTACACCCACTCCCTCCCTGATTTGAATCTTTTACCTATTGATGGCAATTGCAGCAGAAGGCATAAGAAGTATCTGAAATAAGGCATTATATATCAGAAATAAAACAAAGTACATTCTTTCTTTACTAAAAGGAAAATCACCTATTGTGCTTCTTATACCCAAGAAACTAAATTCTCATCATAATGTGAATCCTAAGAAACATCTGGACATTATATCAGTTGTCACCAGGTTCCCTGCTCCTAAAAAGCATTTTGGTCACAAAAGAAGTAGCAGATCAGAACAACAGGCTCTGTTTCAGTGATTGAAAACTCTGGTGGCTTTTGCATGGAACTCACAGACCCTGTACTGCTTTCGTCTCTGTGCCCTGGTGATTAATGATAGTGCACCCTTAATCCAGTGAACTTTACTTATGGGATGAATCAGAGCTACAGAAATAAGAAATGCCATTATTGAATCCTTTGTGATAAAGTTCCACTCTTTAGTTATAGTTTTCTTGACTATGGAACATAAAACTTGAACATAATTTTAAAGTTTTCTCCTTTATAGGTCATTCTACATAATTACATTGCAAATTCTAAGGTCATTTCTATAAAATGATGTAGTTGCTGTGGTGATTTAGTCTTATATAATTGATCTTTTTGACTCAGTTGTTCTGAAAAGTTTACCTTAATTGGGTATTCATTGCTTCTCAGGTTACTCCTGCTCTGTGGGATATGACAGTTAGAAGACAGGAAATGGAAACATCAAGAATACCTTCACGGATTTACTTGTGACTTTTGTTTGACCTTGGACAAGATAATACTGTTTTTAAACTAAGTCTAATAATTCTTACCTGCCAGACTCATAGATGATATTAAATATCATATTATTAAGGTACCCAAGAGGATCCCAAAGATGTATTAAAATTAAACCATTCATACATTTTTAGGTCAAATTCCACACCTCTGGGTTCACAGAGATTTAAATGGTAGCCAACGATCTGAGGGCCAGCAGGGTTTTACCTCCACATTGGTTGTCTGTAAGTACCAAGAATATCTTATGAGTTTTCTTTTGTTTAAATGGAAATGATACCAAAGGTGATCTGAAATATAGTTCCATTTTTGGCTTAAAATATAAGGCTTTTTCTTTTTCTGTAAATGAGATAAAAAATAAGAGTACATTTCAAGAGAATTTTCTAAATATTTCTTAACTTTCTTGAATGACATTGCTTTATGTCAGTGGAATGCCTATCTCACCTGCCAGAGAAAAGAAACAGTTCAGTTAGTCTTATGTTATCCTTCTTTTCATACAATAAAACAGGGACATTTGTGGGCTTCCATAGGCCTTGAACTTTGGTATATTATTAAAGAATATAGGCTTTGACACACACTGAATGTAAAAGCTCCTGATTCCTCCTCTTGGGAATCTCTCTGAGCTTCAAGATATATATTTATTAAATAGGAACAATAGCAGTGCCTTCCATATATCATTTGTTTTCATGTTTGAATGCATTAAAATAGGAGAAAAACACTTCTGATAGAAAATAAGTTCTAACAGCTACTAATATATTGCAGTGCAATGAAACTTTGTAATAATTAAACAAACTTCAGGAAAGTCACAGATTTATGCTTGCTATTAATGACTTCGAACAAAGAAGAACAAAATTTAAAATAACCAAATTCAAAGCATGGCAATAGAAATGTAATATTGTCTTTTCTGAGCGTGTTGATGTTTCTCTTTTCAATTGGACAATAGCCATTGGGTCAAGTTGTTCAGGATGTAACTTGAGTGAGCTCAAGTTAATAGTGAGTATTGAATGTCCAATGTTTTTGTGGCACATTGACAGTGTTCTTATAATTTAGGCTGAAAAAGAATGGAGGGATTATTGTAGTTTTTAAAAAATATTTTTATATGGTTTTACTTAAAACTGTTATGAGTCAAACTAATTACCTACTAGATATCAGTATGATAATTATTCTTTACTAATATTCATTACTAATGCATATTTGAAATCAAGCTCATAAAACATATTTTACACATACATATTTTGTTTTGTTTTATTTTAAATAAAATTCTCTCACACTATTAATATTTCTATATGATTTCTCTTCTCACCTTAGGGTTCATATACCCTCTGGAATAAGAGACATGAATTAATATTCTTTTATAATGACTACATAGTATTATATTTCAAACTGTTGTATTAAATGATTAAGCATTTCCCTACTTGTGGATATTCTGGTATTTTGGCTGTTCCTATTTTCTTTGCCAAACATTGCTAAAATAAATACCATGGTACTTAAATTTTTTTATAAACTGGAACTTCTCCTCTAGTACTCTCCTAAAACAGAATTGCTGGATCAAGAGATAGGTGCATTTCACATATTAATAAATATCCCCAGACTTTGTTTTCTACTGGGATGTTCATCTCTCTTTCATAAATTTGTAGAAGTTCTTTGTTTATTATGATTATTTTATCTTCTGGGATTCTTAATATAAGCAAAACAAGCTGACTCAGGCTGAGTTAAGCAAAAAAGGAATTTATTAAAGAATATTGGATAGAGTAGTAGACAATTGGGAGTGCTAAACAGTGATGAAAAACGCCCCAAATCATGTCATAGAATTTTAACAGGTAAGTAAATTACTGCTTCCCAAAACAAGAGGGGAAAAGTGTACCTGTCCCTTGTACATTGTTTGACTAGCTTTGTAGTGAAAGTTTGAAAGTTTATTTTAGGTATAACTGATGGATGGCACTTAGGTCCAATGCTTGTGTAATTGTTGCAAGTGAAGCTGAAAAGTAAGTATGAGCATTTTCAGATCCTACATGTAGATCTGATGCCCATGTAGGGAGCTGGGAAAGAACTTTCCAGGCAGGAGCAACCACCAGTGCGCCAACCTTGAGGAAAGAGAATGCCTCAAGTTTTTTGTGATAACCAAGCTGGATGAGCAATGGCGAGAACAAATAAAGGATCAGGAATGGAATAGAGGTCAGGCCATATAGACCTCAGTAGTCCATAGTAGACCCTTTGGAGGTGTAGAGCCAATGGAGGGTTTTGAGCAGAGGAGTACCATTAGCTGACTCATTTTAAAATGTTCCTTCTAATTCCCGTTTTGGAAATAGACCAAATGTTACAAGAAGGATAGCAGGAGAGCAAGTGAAAGGGTCAGAAGATCAGTGAAATAATCTAAGTGAGCGAAGAAGTACCTTGCGCTAGCATAGTAGCTGAGGATGTAGTGTGAAGTACAGGAGTTATGGATATAATTGGAAGGAAGTGATAATATTACTTTGAATGGATAAAACATGGTTTGTAAGAAAAGGAAAATGAGTCAAGATTACTTCAACTTTTTGATATGAGCAAATGGAAGTCTGGTGCTGCCTACAATTGGGGTAGGCAAGTCTACAGATAAAGTTTAGTTTTATGCTGGTAGGGGATTTCAGTTTTTGGAACTTTTACTTTTGAAATGTATATTGCACACTCAAATGGAAATGCAAGTAGGAGTCAAGAATTTAATAAAGTGGTCAGAGATGGAGATATAAATATATGAGTCATTGAATTTTAAATAGTGTTTTGAAGTCATGATAACATCAAAAGTAGGAGCATTGATAAGGAAGAGAAGAGGTTGAACAGATTGGATAGAAGCAGAAAAATTACCAAAGGAGAGTGAGAAGGAGTGACTAGTAAAGTAGAAGAAAAATCAAGAAAGTGTGGTATCCATCTCCAGGAAGTCCACAGGGCAGTTTTATGCAAATAGAAAACCTGTACCCTTTTCTCATGACACAGTACTGCCATCTGCTGGAAATGCTTTGTAATAACTATATAAATATACTCTGGCCCTAAGGTACGTGGGATCCTACATGTAGATCTGATGCCCATATAGGGAGCTGGGAAAGAACTTTCCAGGCAGGAGGGGTTAGATGTAAGCAGTGGGGAAACTATGTCAAGGTGGAGGGAGTACGATAAATGCCCACTATAGGTGAAGACATAAATATTGAGACTGATTAATGGTTTTAGTGACATGGAAAATATGGTGACCTTGACAAAAGTAGTTTTGAAGTCATATGTATGAAAATCTAAACGTAGTTTAAGAGAAAATAAGAGGAAAGAATTGTAGATAGTGAATATTGACAATTCTATCCAGGACTTTCGCTGGAAGGAAAAGCAGAGAAGAAGATCAGTAGCTGACTGGAAAGTGGTTTCAAGAGGGGAACGCACACACACTCACAAAGTATATAGTATATGTATGCATGTATTATATGTGTGTATGTAGCTTATATATATCAGAATTCTTTTTCGTTGCTTTGAATGATAAGTAGAGAGGAACATAACTGATAATGCAGGAGAGAAAAGGAAAAATTATGAGAACAATATTTTTTAGCAGATGAGGGAGAATGGGATTTAAGTCACCCATGAAAGATTTTACTTTAGAAAGAAACAAGCATAGTACACATGTAGTAGGTGAGAAATAAAGTATATGGGTAGAGATGCTAGAAGGAGGTGGAGCTTATAACCAAATTCTTTTTTCCACAGGTCAACCACGGACAATAAGGATGAGGCACGAGGTTGGAGAGTTATTTGGCTAGCCTCCTTCTCATAGTTGCTTATTGCTTTTACTACTGTTATAGGAGCTAATGTCTTTTAAAGGTTTTCATGTACATCTTCTTGGAGAAAACTCTTTTTTTTCCTTCTTCTGGTGAATGTTCAATAGCACTAGTCCAGCTAAAATTAAATAGAAAATACTCAGATTTGGCAATCTTGTATCCCCACAGTCCTGTCCTTTCAACTCATATTAATTGATGACCATTTCTTTTGAATGTCCTCTCACAAGTTTGTGTCTCTATACTTTGGGCAGTGGCTCATGTTCTAATCTGATTTTTTCTTTCTTTAAAAGGACATATTGACTACATCTCCATGCTTCTTTGAATTGCATGGGTGGCAATGTATTTATATAAGATAATCACTGCCAATTGAAAGTATAGCTGTAAAAGAAGTGTCACCTGTGTTTTACTGCTGCTGAACTCCAAAGCAAATATGTGGCTCGGGCCAACTCTCTGTGATCCTTATAACCTAGGCATCCTCATTTACTGACAAAGGCAGTCAAACTACATGGTTGCTACCACCATTCCCTTTCCTGCATATCTTTTCCTGATATCTTTTCCTGCATCAGTCCTAGCCTGAGAGGAATAGTTTTCATAATTCCAACTGATTTTATATTCCCATCTACTTTTGTTATATTTTAAGATCACTGTGGACAATTGGATCAAATGCACTCTAAAACAACATATCTGACACTACTGGATGTGGGTCTATACAAACCTTCTTGCCTCCATTGTTGACATAGTGATTGAACTTCCAGTTGAGTTTCTATGTACTTTTGGCCTTTATTGTTGTATGTGGGCCTTTCCCTCTGTGAACACCCTCACCTTCAAGAAACCAGTTGCAAGAAATAATTAAGGTTCAGTAAATGCTATTCCCTCACCCCAAGTGGACATTTTGCATGTCCAAGTGTCCTAGCTAATTTACATTGTTCCAAATAACTCGTTACTCATTATTAGTTTTTTCTTTTCCCTTCAGTTATGAAATTGAAGCAATATGACCAAAATTGAACCAATATAGTCCAGTTTGTCAGCTGTCCCACAGTATCACCACTGAGCTATGTGTATATAAATAGGTATGTAAATATTATTGTACCTTTTATCCTCCATAATCTTGCCACTACTTGATACTATCTAGCTTTAAAATTTCTGCCAATCTAGTGGAGGCGAATTGATAACTTGCTGGGTTTTTTTCCAGGCTATTAATTTGTTTCAGATTTCTTCTCATTATTATTTCTCCAATATTCCATTGGTTTAACTGTTTTTTTTTTTCCTTCATGAAACTTTGCAGGAGTCTGTTTATATTCTACATGATAATCCTTTTGGTTATATGGATTGAAACCATCTCACTTTTCTTTTAATCCAGCTTTTATCTTTTTCCTGTTGGCATCTGATTTAGTTTCCTGGCTGCCAAAGCAAATACAATGCAATGGGCTGGCTTAAACAATGAGAATTTACTTGCTTATAGTTTTGAGGCTAGGAGGAATCCAAAATGAAGGCATCATCAAAGTGATGGTTTCTCCTAGAATACTGTGGTGTTCTGGGGCTGGCTGCCAGTGATCCTTGGTCCTTAGCTTTTCTGTCACATGGCAGAGCATATGGTGGCCTCTCTTGGCCTCATCTTTCTCTTCCTGGCTCTAGGTTCCATTGACTTTCAGCTCTGGCCGCTCTCCCTGTGTTCTCTCTATCTGTCTGAATTTCATTCTATGTGTAAAGGACCCCAGTTAAAGGATTAAGACCCATCCTGATTGGGTTGGGCCACACCTTAAATGAAGTAACTTCATCAAAATGATCTACCTACAATGGGTTCACACCCACAGGAATGGATTACATTGAAGAACATGCTTTTCTGGGGTACATAGCTTCAAAACCACCACAGCATACTTTATTGATGAGAAATCTTTTAGTTTTATGTACTCAAATTCACCTGCTTTTACCTTTATATTTTACTTATAGGAAATTATTTAAGACACTATTCTCTATGTAAATACTACAAAAATCCTGTCACCTTCTTAATTATATTTAGTGATTATTCGTTGAAGTTGGAGAGAAAGATCAATGATTTCAATATTTCATATGTTGATTTTGCATTTAGCTATCTTGCTGAGTTTTCTTATTACTTCCAGTAGCCCTTCACTTTTCTAGGATTTTTGTGTCACCTAAACTATCATGTGCAAAAAATAACACATTGGATCTTCTCTTCCAAACAATAAAGTACTAATTCTTTGTTCTTTTCCTTTCTCATAGTATTGGCAAGATTATTCAATATTTGATTGACAGTAGTATAGAGTGTGGGAAACCATGTCTTGTTCCCTCAATGAAAGAAGAATATTATTAAAGGTTTTTGTTTATACTTAAGGGTTAATGATGTTACCTTAATTATCAGTTTTCTAAGAGTTTTTGTTTTAAATCAAAACAAAGTATTGAACTTTAAGCACTTTTTGTCTTCACCTATTGTATTTGTCATATGTTTATGTTTCTTTAGTCAACTAATTGCATACATTAAATGATAGATTTTATAATGTTTAGCCATATTTATATTCCTGAAATAAACTGGTCACGATTATGTCATAATTTTACTAATATATTCTAAGGTTTTTTAAAAACAAATTTATGTAATATGTTATAGGTAAAATTGCCTGTGATATTATTTTTGTAGTTTTCTTGTTGAATTATGTTATATTAAAGTTATATTAACCTCAAAAAGTGTGGTAGTAATTTCAGTATTTTCAAATTTTTGTTCTCTTTCTCAATTTGTTTTT
This sequence comes from Cabassous unicinctus, assembly GCA_029593785.1. Lineage (NCBI taxonomy): Eukaryota > Metazoa > Chordata > Mammalia > Cingulata > Chlamyphoridae > Cabassous > Cabassous unicinctus. Next base: position 29,626 of record JAQZBX010013266.1, on the reverse strand, counting down.
TGGTCATTTTTTGGGGGGTATGTCTGGATTCTGTGTAAGGATAGCCCATAATGTACTACTTGTTTCAGAATTCTAGTTTATTTTTTTTAAGGACAAATTATATCTTTCGCAGAGGATGCCAATCATTTCAAAGGATGAAATGTAGAAGTTACGATAGAGACACACTTTTTTTTGAAAATGCCTAAGAAAACACCCTGTATTTAAAATGTTGCGAATCTGGCCAATTGAATTAAATTAATTTTGAGCAGCTATAATAGATGCTTATTCTTGACTATGAGTAAATATAAGTAAATAGTTTAAGAAAATATGGAATTGTCCCCTTCCATTTCTATTTCAACTGAAATCGGAAATTGAAGAGGAAGAACAAGGCACCGAGCATGCTGACAGTTGGTAAAATAGAGAGGTGTCATTCTGAATAATCATAATGCTCCTTTGTGAGTGTAATCTAGACTTGCTAAAAACGAGCAAGGTGAAACTTGGGTAATGGTGCCTACTGAAATGACAATTAGGTTATTTAGAATAGTAGAATGAAGAATCATAATAAGAATGATGCTTGCAGTATAAAAGTGGAGAAACTAAAGGATAAATATGAAGGATTCTGGAGATAATTCAGGAAGTAGTAATTCAAAGACATAAGCTATAATAAAATTTAATTCATATATGATTAATAGTAATATCAGGAAGCAAAATAGTAGAAATCCCCTCATAATATCTTCGTCCCTTCTCAGCCAGAAGCAGTCAGAGTAGACATTGTCCCAAATCCCTCAAGATTGAGGAATGAACAAGAAAAAGGGGGCAGTTTGCTAACTAAAGTGAATTTATTATTATTGTAGTTATTATCTTGTGTTAACTGAGTAACTTGTAACATTGATATAAAAATAATAAATAAAAAATAGTAGAAATCCAAAAATATAGAGGGGAGGGCGATACGCACTTAATCATAATATTATATGTTTGAGGCTAACAGACTGAAAAAAATTATTTTACAATATGACAGACTATAACATAGTGAACTCTATCAACACTTTCAATATATGAGAGCCATTATAAAGGAAGATTTTAGCAGAGTTTTTTTTCCAGCAGAGATTTTAGCTTAACCCTTACTTAGCAAAGAGTTTCCTTTGTAGCTTATGGGAGTAATATACACTCACTAAAATTAAGCATTGCCATACAGAACATCCTTATTAGTTTATGTGAATGACGCAAAGATGACTCTACAAGAAGTGGAACTGGTAGTCAATTAGTGTGTATTAGTAAGAGGAGGGCTGGTTTGTTTATCTGGTAAAATCAATGGTTGGTCACTGAAGAGAGGCTTTTGGGACTATATTTCAGGATAAATGATCAGAACATAGCAATTCTCTGCTTCTAATCACACAAACCCTTTCTACCTGAGACATTCACGCAAATAAACTCTTCTCAAAGTATTTCCACTGATTTTTAAGGAATAAGAAAAACACATTTGATTGGTAAGTAACATGAGCACATTAGGGTGCAGAATGCAGATATCAAATGAAAAACCTCTTTCTAAAGTAAGATTTGAACCATTCATTTTACTCTTTGAGTATGCCACAATTCCTTTTCTTTTCTCATTTGATATATTTAGTTAGAGCTTATAGGAATAAGTATTCCTTAGGTCACGGTAAAGCTGTTAAAATCCATGTTAGAAACAGATAAAGGAAGAGAAAACAATACTTGAATGTTTCAGGTTTCTGTAGATTTATGAAACAAAATAGAGAATCTCAAAGGTTATGATTTCCATTCTCTTATAACAGATTCAAACTATGTCTGATGACCTTCTGCAAAACTGAGAGAACTTCAAAGGACTCTGAGTTTACAAAATGTCAACATAATAAGGGTTTAAATGAAATGACCCAGTTATTTTCAATTAAATTATTCAACAGTTAAAATTGTAAGGGTAAATGCTCGAAACTATCATATAATGCCATGAATTAAAGTAGAGAAGGATAAATTAATATATAGGAGCATAAAACTCATTCTTTCTTATCACTCTCTCTTTAGTAGAAATGGTATATGCGTTGTTATAATGTTCAGTTATAATAATCCCAGCTTCTTTCATTTCAAAAAATATTTATCTTATTTTAAACCTAGATTCTAGTTGATCAGCTATGGGACTCAGAACCAGGAAATCAATCTTGAATGTATTAATTGATGCTTATGGTGTGAGATTTAGCCTGCAGATTACCTGATGCTATGAGAAAATCTTCCTAGAGTAAAGAGACTTTAAACTGATAAGCTACACATTAACACTTCTTGGATGTAACATGATTTAGGAGAAAATGCTATTTTAGAACTTTCTTTCAATTACCTGAATATATATGACTGAAGTTTAGAGGGTAATTTTTTCCCTTACAAAGAAGATGTAATTACACCAAAAAGCTTGGCATAAGAGAAAGTGTTCAAGTTTTAAGGTCAAATGTCTCTGGTTACTTCTTTCTCTCTCTCCCTCTCTTCTTTTCCCCCTCCCTCTCTGCCTGTCCCCACTCTCCTCTCTTTCTGATTGTCATTAAATAATAATGAGCAACCACTTTGTGCCATGGATACTATCCCAGGCCTGGGTACAGTCAGGTGGCTGGAAAGCATGTTTTAATTGGGCTAATAAGCCTGCTTCAGCAAATTTGGGGAAAGGAAAAGTAAGATGGATGTCAAACAGAGATAGGTAATCACTAAAAAGATGAGTTTTACTGTTTTGGTACTATAATTTTAACTTTAAAACTTTCATTTTGCTGGAGAAATCATATATACATATTTACATACATAAATTTAAATCTTGAGTAAAGAACCATACCATGCTGATGCAAAGATGAACCAAAAAAAGAAAGAAACAAAAAAAAACTATCCCCTCGATTTGTGGTTCTAGGAAATTTGTTGTTTGATTTGCTTTCTTCATAGCCAAGCTTCTTGACCGTAATGTTGACACCCAGTTTCCAATTCCTCACTTAAAATTTACTTAAATCACAAGTCATCACTTCATTTAAAGCCTCCCTCCCTATTCTGTTATAATGATCTTAATTGCAAAATCTATCATGTAGTAGTCCTAATAGCCCCTGCTTCTCCCAGACATATGGCATTCATCCATAAACTCAGTTATTAAATATTCATTCAATTTTTGCCTGTTACTGGGCTACAACCTGGGAATACGACACTGAGCCTCTGTTATTCCTCCCACCTCCATCAATAGCTCTGCTTCAGTCAGTTTCCAGCATCTTGCTGCTCAATTTCAATGAGTTGGTTTTGCACAAATTCTTGTGAAACTCAAATGTCAGCATGGTAACCCATCTTTGGTTAGAAGGGTAAAATGTTTCATTTCAGATGCAATGAATGTTCTCATGAATATAAACACATGTAATGTCAATGTGTGAATATTGTAAAATTGAGAAAATTGTAAAGGAGAGAGCATGATGCTCATGTACCAGCAAGTCATTCTGTAGTAATGAAATCAGTCAAAATGATATCCCCTTGCTTACAAATCATTTTGATCCCTAGCAGAAATGATAACTTAGGAAGCACAGAGATTTTCACTTCTATTAACTGCCTATCTGCTCACAGAGTTAAAAGTTTACATCTGCAGTTGTACAAGTTCAGTGTAAAAATTTTCAAACCTCAGACATCTCTCAGTATTATCTAGCCATGCAAGATGGAAAGCATACAACTTCTTTGTCAGCAATTGCGTGGTAGCTTGCCAGAACTGGTTCAACTGACAAAGAGGACTGACTAAGTATTACCCTTTGCTCAGGTCCCCACAGATTCAACAATGCCAGAGGTTCCCTGTCATAGTGGTGGAAGAAGGAATCCAGAGGCTTAGAAAGATAGGAGTGTTGGACTGGATTTTCATATGCTACCTGTACTCTCACCCTATATCCATGTTATACAAGAATATCCAGAATACAATACCTTCCCAAAGACATTGAAAATATACTAGTGAGGGGAGCTCATGCGTACTTGACAAGTTCAGTGGTAGCTCACTTATGTAGGCCATACATGACTTTAGAGGATGATGCCATTAAAATGGGCTCCTGGATTTCAATAAGGATGATGGAATCTCAGAGTATCAGAGGACAAGTAGCAGAACTTAACAATCAAAGACAAGGTGGACATGTATACTACCATCAGTGATAGCTGGGTTTTACAGCCAATCGGAATGCCTTGGCCCATACCACAGCGATTTTTGGCAATGGCTAATTGATTGTAGCATTTCTAGGAAAAAATTAGATGGACAGCCTGGTGGAGTATTGCTTAATCTTTACAACAAGAAATCTCCAGACCTACTAAACTAAAACTTGACTCAGGTCACCAAAGTGGACAGCCACAGCCACACAGAATTTCCAGACCTAAGTTAATTCACGGACTCAATGCCCCTTGATTGAAAAGGAGGCTGGAAGGACTCTGCGCCATTGCCACAAGCACACACGGGAACATTTTCTCCAAGCCTTCCCCAGAGGGACCTGCGGCCATTTACTAAAGAGACCATGCATTGGAGGGCAGGCTTCTGCAATGCGCCTGGTTTTCCTAGATCAGAATCCAGCAGAACTTGCAGCTTCTTCAGTACCAAGCTCCTGCAGTGCTGCAAGTTCTCTAGCTAGTACCTACATCATATAGCGCAGAGTGGCCAGAAACGCAGCATCAGCCTCTCCCTTGCCATCCCTGCACCCTCCCTTTGTGGTTTTGTAGCGTGGTGCTTCCAGTGAGATGCTGCCACACGAACAGTTTTTTTTCTGGTACCCTTGAGATATGGATTTCATAGGCTGGCACTCCTGGTCACAGCCTTCTTCCCAGAACTCTTTTTTCCTTTAGCTTCATAACACATTTTATCTTTTTAGTTCATTTTCCTCTTTTTATTAATTTATTGCAGCATACAATCCATACAGAAGAGTATGTAAGAGCACAGCTCAAATAATTTCTCAAATAGAATATTCTTACAAAATCACAATGCAGATGAATAAATAGAGCATTTCCAGCACCTCAGATTTTACCCTTTTGACCCCTGCTGGTTTCTGACCCCCAAGGGTAGTACTGCTCTGACTTCTAACATCATCAGTTGGTTTGGCTTAATATACATAGATCATATAGTTTGTCCTTTGTGTCTGGCTTCTTTTGCTCAGCATAATAAACCTAATGTTTTGAAGATAAATCTATGGAATTGTGTGTTGCAATAGTCCATTCATTCTCCTACTTCTGTGGTATAAATATTCAAACAATATCTATCCATTGATGGACATTTGAGTTTTTCCCCAAGTATTTCTCTATTATGAAGGGAAGTGCTATGAACATTATTGTACAAGTCTTTGAGGGAAATATGCATACATTTCTGTTGTTCTGTTCAATCTCTGAATATTGCTGTTCCCAGCAGTATTCGGTCACCATCTGCTCTCACTCCCATTAGTTGGCTATAACTCCCTACCTCAAAGTTTGACTCTGTTACTAGGTATAACTTAAAGATTCCTGAAACTACATCTAGGTACTGAGAACTAATTCTGAACTTTCAACAGGCACTTCAAATATTTAATTTGCATTTCTCTTAAACCAATTTTTCTTTCTATATTACCTACTTGGAAAAATACATGCAGGTGATACAGTAGAGTCCCTTAGAATATTCTTTCTTCTTTCTTCCCTATATGACTACAAATTCATTAATTCTACTTAGTTAAAATTTTGTACCTAGCCATTCTTTTTTTATCTTCTGTCATTGTGTTAATTTCTATCTTCATCTTCACTAAGTGTGTTTGTAAAACTAATTTTATGACAAAAATGCTGATGTCTAGTAGTCAAGATGACCTGTTAAAAATCTGATACTCTGTTTCAAGATAAACATTCCTATTTTCATATTAAACTTTTTGAGCAATCCCTGTTGTACTTGTAAAGCACAATTCCAAGAGTGGATGAACTGAATGTTAATAGCAAAACTGAAAAATAATAAGCAACAAGAAGTTAGTGAAGAAAATCTGAAAACCTGGTTATCATGTGTAATTGTAATTGAGTTAAAATTCCCTGAAGAATGAATGCCCTGGTAGTTTTGTCCCCCACCCTCAGATCAATTTGAGATCAAAAAAGATCTCAATTACAACAGGAACAAATGGTTCAGCTAGATGACGGCTGATAAAAATGCATATTCACCCTGAATTCAAAAATATCTTGGTCTTACAAGACACTAATCCAGAAGATAATAAAGTCTTTAGAGAGGATTGAATATGTTTCTTGGACATTATAAAAAGAGAACTGGAAATGAAATGTCATTAATTATTGAGGAGAGAGCTCCATGATCATTATAAAATGACTTTGTTGAAGATTGTATATATCTGAGGATAATTTTTTAAAATTAAAATATAATGAAAAATCAAATTTCTTGTTCACTGGTAATTTGTTCTAAGACTCTTTTTCCTTATGATCTAGCTATATATATTTTGGGTAGGGCATAATTTGCATTTCCTCCAAGATTAAAACAATGCACACATTTTCTCATCGTTATGTGATTGCATTAAAACCTGCTATAAAAGATCTGGCTTTGTCTTTTTTCAAAATGTCTCCTATAAGCACGTAATTTCCAGCAAAATGAAATGTGAATGTCTTATAAATAACCTATATTATTTTATTACCCTAGTCCTGGTTTAAAAGGTTTAATTTTCCTAGAAAAAATCTGGAAACTCCTACTCCTTTTTTGAGATTCAAATCCAGAAACTCCACATTTTTGAAAGCTTCTCTGACCTTCTCAAGCAAACCTGTATTGTTGGAGATTTTTCATATTGTACAGGTTTTGTTCTTCAACTTTAGTAATAACATTATTGTTATTATATTCAAAACTAAGCATCCTCTAGCCCCATTGCCAGATTTGTTACAAGAATCTTCATTTTAAAAAACACTGCAGATTTCTGATTATTATTAGTTTTCACATTCATCTTTCCTAGCAGACTCTGTTTTCCTTAAGGGCAGTAGTAATTGGTATGCATGTAATAATTGATAATTATCTGCTTATCAAACACTTAAATGGAACTTAATGTATGCATTGAGCAATTGCAAGCCCCTTATAAATAATAAGCTTATGTATATCATTATATACCTGTAAAGGTGATACTATTAATAATCCCATTTCTCAGATAAGAAATCTCAAGAACAGAGAATTTAGTAATTTGTCCCGTTTCTGACAGCTAGAAAATGGTGGAGATGTAAATCAAATACAAGCAGTACGGTTTCAGATTAAATGCCCTTACCCACTATTCAGCATTTCCCGAGTATTGATCAGTATGCTTTTCTTGTTGTATAATATAACACAGACATACGTATAAATTCAAATGCGTGGTCTGATAAATTATCAACAAGCAAACACACCCTTGTAAAGATCACCTATGTGAAGAAGTAGAACATGAGACGCATCCTAGAAAATCGCTCGCTGCCCTTACACAGTCAGTATTCTCCTCCTCCCCATTATCTTGACATCCATTGAGATGGACTAATTTAGCTTTTTAAAAACTTTATATAAATTTAATAGAATATTTACATTATTTTACATCTACTTTTTTCACTCAGCAAATGTGTGACATTCATCTATATTGTGGGGCAGAAATTCTTTATTTTTGTTGCTGTGTAATATTCCATTGGGTAAAAATAAGACTGTTTATTCATTCAATTTTTGATACATATTTATCCAGTTTTGAGCTAGTAGAAATAGTGCTCTTAAGAACATTTCCATATGCACATTTTGGTGGAAATATATAAACATGCACAATTCTGTTTATATATACATACACACACACATATATACATACATACATGCATATACATATACAAGTATACATATACATACAAATGTGTGTGTGGGTATGTGTTTATGTGCATGATAGAATTACTGGGCCATGAAGTAGGTAGTAACACTTGCCCACTTTTATTTTGCTTGCTCAGTTTTACAAGATACAACCAAATATTTTTTTTTTCAAAATCATAGCAACTTAATCTCCCATCAGTAGTATATTAAAATTCAGTTTGCATCAGACTATTACCACCAGCCATGGTCCATAGCATATGTTTGGCACACTTTTTCCATACTCTCCATTATCAGCACAGTACATCTTTGGCATTGATGCTGATGATAATATCCCATAATCTGTAATAAATGTTCCACCACGGTGTGGTGTGTTGATGAAAGTGTGTTGTATGGGAATTCTACACATGTGCATGATTGTTTTGTAAGTTCACAACTTCTGTAATAAAAAAATATTTTTAAAAAATAGGGCAGGTTGGGAGAGTACACACCAAATGTAAGATAGGGACTATAGTTAGTAGTAATATTTTTAGGATGCTCTTGCATAGTTTGTAACAAATGTTTCACAGCAATGCATGGTGTTGGTGGAGGGGTGATTAATGGGGCCCCTGTATGATGTTATGCATGTTTATTTTATAAGCTCAGAATCTTTACTATACACTTATTGTTTATGCATGTTCATGTGTGAATGATATATTTCAATAAAAATTATAAAAAGTTTCAATTTGCAAAACTTATAAAATTTCATTCATAAAACTTATTTAGCAACCCTTGCTACACTTTGCTTTTTAGTTTTTCCTATTGTAGTATTATCTCATTGTGTTTTAATTTACATTTACATGCTTATCAAAAAGAAGCCTGGTCTCCCAGGCTTCTGTCTTTTTTTTCATTGTTTTAAATATTTTGGTACTCTGTTTGGTAAAGTACTTATCCAAGTACTTTTTTCACTTTTAATTTCTTTGCATATTTTCTGTTTTCCTTTCCTATCTTTCCTATCTTCATTTGTAGGATTCTAAAAAAAAAAAAAAGTCTTCTGGATTATAGCTCTCATTGAACATATGTTCTGCAAATTTCATTTCCCACTCTATGACTTGCCTTTTCACTCTCTCAAAGAGTTATTTTGATAAAAACGAATCTTTAGTTTCATGTGATCAAATTTATTAATCATATTCCTCTGTGATTACTGTTTTGTGTTTTATTTTTTTCTTTTTTTTCCATTTCATAGCCATAGAAGGGATTATTAATAGTATCACCTTTATAGGTATATAATGATATACATAAGTTTATTATTTATAAGGGGCTATGTTATTTCCTAAAAATGGTATTGCTTTAGTTAATGCATTTATATCTACAACACATGTGGAGTTATTTTTGTCTGTAGCATATGATAGGGTGCTAATATCCGTGTGTGTATGTGTGTATACCATAAAGATATTTGTGAGAGATAACACAATTTATTGAAATGGAAATTTTTTCTACACTACACTGAAGTATCACTTTTCATAAATCAGGTAAAATGTAGCTTTGTAGGTCTCTTTGTGGACTCTCTATTTTATTTCATTAGACTATCTGTACTTGCACTTTTACCATAGTGTCCTAATTCACATATTTATAAAAATCTTGATATCTGTTACTGTAAATCTTCAGATTTTGTTCATCAAGTTTCTATATATGCTTTTCATTTTCATATAAATTTTATAATCAGCTTGACCATTACCACCAAAAAATAAACTGGCAAATTATGTTACTACCAGTATTGCGATTTGCAGTGTGTAACAGCTATAGATCAATTGGGGGCAAATGGCTTTCTTTAAAATATTGAGTCTTTTTTCCAGTTCATGAGCATGATATAAGAACATGGATTATCTCTATTTCTGTTGGTCCTATTCAATTTTCTTCAATAATATTTTGTACTTTCTTTGTAAAGTTGTTTGCAAATATGTTGTTATACTTATTCTGAAGAATTCAATGTTTCTTCATGCTATCAATAATGGGAAAGCTCAAATTTTATATTTTATTTGTTGCTCTCACATTTAATAGGCTTTGCATATAAATTTGTTTACTTTAATAGATAGAAGACTACTCAGATTTGCTAGAAATATATTCCAATATTTAATGTAATCAAAATATTAAAATGGCATAAAGTTATCCAGTATATTGTCTCTTTGTTTCCTTCTCCTGTCCTCTCCCTCCTTTTCTCTCTGTGTCTATTGGATCTGTAGTCATTCTCTACTCATTTCTAGCTTCATACCATTGTTTTAGAGAAACAGGCTCAGATGAGGTTTGTCCTTTGAAAGCTGTTACTTGCTTTTTGACTTAACATGTAGTCAATTTTGAAAAATGTTCCAAGTGCTCTAGAATAATGTTTGAAAATTATTGTCTGCAATATTTTATTTTATATCATTAGTTAACCACTTTGCTTCAATTTTCTATATCATTTATGATATTTTATAATTTCCTACCAATTATTGAGAAAGGTATATTGAATTCTCCCACTATGACTGCAGATATGTCTTTTTCTTCTTTTAATGCTATCAGTTGTGTGTGTGTGTGTGTATAATTTTGATAACTTTCTCAATAATTGATTCTTTTGTCTTTATGGTGTATATCTTTCTTTATCTCTAGCAATATTTCTTGGCTTAAAACTTTCTTTGTTTGATAGTAATATAGTTACACAAAGTTTAATTTGGTTACTTTTTGCAGTGATTGTATTTTCCAGTCTTTCTTCTTTCAAACTCTCTTTTTCCTTTTAGGTTAATGTGTATTTCCTGGAGAAACATATAGTATATTTTTTTAACTAGAGTAACCATCTTTGCTTTATAATCAGTGTGTACTTTCCATTTACATATAATGTAATTACTGATAGAACTGAATTTTTATCTGCCATTTTAAAATTTGATTTTGACATTACCCAATTGTTTAATATTCTTTTTATTAGAAAAGTTGCGAGTTTACAATCAATCATGCATAATGTACAGGATTCCCACACACCATCCCACCACCACCTTCCATTTTTGTAGAGCCTTTGGTACAATTGATGAAAGTACATTAAAATTTTACTATTTACTAAAGTACATAGTTTACATTAGTGGTATTTTCCCATAAACCACACTATTATTAATACTATGTAATATTATTGTACATTTTTAATAGATCATAAAATAACATTCTCATCTTTGTACTGGTAACCACAATCCATCATCCACCACAGGATTCACTGTGTTAGAACAGTCTCATGCTTTATACAATCCATCCAAACTGTACACTCACAGAGTTGTACTTTCATCAACTAATCAATGTTAGAAAGTCTTGGCCATTGATGCAAAAATGTTACAATATTATTAACTATAGTCTATAAGTTACATTAGTTGTATTTTTCCCATATATCACCATGTTATTAACACCTTGTAATGGTGGTTTGCATTTGTTTTAGTTCATGGAAAAACATTCCTGTATTTGTATTATTAACCACAACCCTCATCCATCACTGAAATCACTATATTATATATTCAAAGATTGTCTTCTAGATTTCTTCTATTGACATTAATGAACTAGACTACACCTTTCACCCACAATCACATTTATATATCAGTAGTATTAGTTATATTCATTATATTGTGTGACTATCATCTCTATCCATTTCCAAACAGTTACAAACAACTTAATTAAAACTTCTACAGAAATTAAGCATCGGCTCCCCTTTCTCAACCCTCAATCTATATCCTAGTAGCCTATGCTCTAGATTTTAACTCCATGACATTGCTTACGTATTTAGTTCATATTAATGAGACCATACAATATTTTTCCTTTTGTTTCTAGCTTATTTCACTTAACATAATATCCTCAAGTTTCATCCATATTGTCATATGCATGCCAACTTCATTACTTCCTACAGCTGAATAGTATTCCCTCATATGTATATACCACATTTTGTTTATCCATTCATCAGTTGATGGATATTTGAGTTGTTTTCATCTTTTGGTAACTGTGACTATCACTGCTATGAACATTGGTGTGCAACAATATTATTTTTGCAAATCAAATTTTATAGATGAAAGAACTTAAATATATGACTCACAAGTAAAAGTGTTTGCAACAATTTATAGTAGATATTCTAGCTTTCTCTCTTATAAATCTTAAAATATAAATGTTTCATCAGCTAGGTAGCAGCAATGAAACTCAGGTATTAGACAATGATTAACCTTCACTCATATATAATGTTTCCACACTAATTTCCAGATATCTTCAAGAGATTGTTCAAAAAATATGGCAGATTAAAAGACGAGTAAGTTTATGACCTGGAATATGTTCTCCTTGGGAAATGTTTTCTTTGAAATGATATTTAGTGTGTAATAGGCCACCATGCCACTAATTAAACAAAATTATATCAAGATATCTACTTTGAAGGTAATGATGATAATAGTAATTATCCCAATAGTGTGGAATAATTCTTTTTCTTCAATATCAAATAAGTGAAATACTGACTTAGAATAATGAGAGCTTACTCTCCTGTAGCTTGAAAAAAATAACTGACTTTAACTTCCTCCTATCATTTAGGAATTCATACGTCTCCTGTATTGTAAGCAGAAATTGATACAATATACAAAATGGTACCTTTGGTACCTTTCTTCCATCTCCCAATAAAAATGAACCAGCATTTTAATAAAGTTCATTCCATGTCCTGTGGTTCTGCATGGAAAAAGGTGCATGCGATTTTAGAGAAATGGACTTTGATTTTTTTCTTCTCGCGCTTCTCTGAATTTCTCCAATTTATGATGCATTATTTAAATTTTTAAAAATAATAGTAATATTTAATATAAGTTGTAATAAGAGATTTTATTAAGACAATTCATTTGGTGTTCTGATACTTAGTAGATGCAAAGAAATGTGAATTTAAAAGAAATGCTACTAACAATAAATAAAAGAATAACACTGAATAAAATCAGTTCTTACAGCTTTTATGATAACATATTTCAATTCAATTTAATAAATATTATTTGCATACAGATGGTGTAAAACATTTGGCATGTAATAATGCAACTGAATCCAATTAAGTATGCTGTTTGAATCTGATTTCCATTGTTTTCTCATCGTATACTGTAAGTAAAACACCAAAAATCAAAACATCCATGTAAGGCTTTTTTTTCACACTGTGCAAATTAAAAAAAATAAATAAAAGATATACAGGAATATCTTAAATTATTTCAAAGAAGCCATTATATTTTATATCTGAATTTAGTTTTAGATTATGTCTATTCTAAGTGTTTTACAAGAGGATGTTTTTAGAAAATGTCAGGAATTATATGGTTACATGGCACTTACTTGTTTTTATTTTTTTTTTAAAGTTTATATCCTTAATAACAATAGATAAATGCTATTTCATGAAGACTATTATAAGATCCAAATATGGAATTCTGTTCAAGACACACCTAATCTTTATATTTTAAAACTCTTCTCTTCTTCTGAAATTTATTGATTCTTTCTCATGAGTACCTGAGAGAAAACTTAATGGCTCTTGAAAGCTTCCATTAAAACAAAAGGCGGTTGGGGTGGGTGTGCAAATACAATATGAATGAAGGCCATTCTATTTTGTTTTAGTTTTCCCACATATATGTGTAAAAAATCTTTCTTTTTCCAAAAAATTTCTAAAAGTTACAACACTATACCTACCAAACAACACCTCCTCTCCTTCTCTCCCCTAACTCTGGAAACCTCTATCTACTTTCTAAATCTACTAATTTGGTATTTTTCTAGACCTTTTTCCTGTTTGCTATATATCTAGAAATGTCACATAAGTGGAGTTATACAACATTTATCCTTATGTGCTTTGCTTATTTCACTCAGCATAATATTTTCAAGATTCATCCATGGTATACCACATATCAGAAATTCATTCCTTTTTATAGCTGAATATTCCTTTGTATACATATACTACATTTTGTTCATCCATTCATTTGTTTATAGATACTTGGATTGTTTCCACCTTTGGGTTATTGTGAATAATGTTGCTATGAACATTGGTGAACAAGGATCTGTTTGAGTCTCTGTTTTCAATTCTTTGGGTATATACCAAGGATAGCACTTAACAGGTCATACAGTAAATTTATATTTAACTTTCTGAAGAACTGCAATATTGCTGTCCACAGTGACTACCAGTTTACATCCCAACAAGCAGTCTACCAGAGTTGTAATTTCTTGGCATCCTCTACCACCAGTTAATTTCCTTTTTTAATAATAAGTATCCTTTTCTTTAGAAATGGTATCTCATTGTGGTTTTGCTTTGCATTTCCCTAATGACTAATGCTGTTGAGCATCTTTACATATGCATATTGTCCATTTGCATATCTTTTTGCATAATCACAGAATTGTGAATTCATTACCACAAAAAAATTTTAGGACAATTTCATTACTCCAAAACGAAAAATGCAACACCCCTTAGCAGTTCTTCCCCAGCCCTACATACTCACTAATCTTCATCTTTATAAATTGATTTATATTTACATTTTATACAAATGTAATCATACAATATGTAGTACCTTGTGTCTGGTTTCTTTCACTGAGCATAATGTTTAATGGGTTTTTTTTTGTTTGATAGTAACACCTTGTAGTATTAACATACATTTTTTCATCTTCAAAGAAAAATGGTCTAACATATGCAATTTTACCCATATTCATATTTCACATGTGGTTTTACTATGCTAACCAGTTCCATGTTACATTTTTTGCTGTCTTTTTAATAATATAAATGACCTTAGACTTTCCCTTTCAACCACTGTCATGCCCACATAAAGTACTGCTAGATACAAACATTATGTTAGGCTTTCACCATTTCTATCAATTTCCAAAGATTAACACACATCCTATTCACCAATTCTGCCCAAGTTAACCCTCAGCTTTCCCTTCTCTAACATCATTCTATTTTCTGGTGACCCATATTCAAGTTATTAACTCCATGAGATTACACTATATATTTAGTTCATAGAAGCGCAATAATACAGTATTTGTCCTTTTGTGTCTGCTGTACTTCACTCAACATAATGTCCTCCAGGTTGATCCATGTTGTCATATGCTTTACGACTTCATTTCTTCTTAGTGCTGCATAATATTCCATCATATGAATACACCACAGTTTGTTTATCCAATCATCAGTTGATGGACACTGGGGTTATTTCCAACTTTTGGCAATCATGGATAATGCCACTATAAACATGAGCGTGCAGATGTCTGTTTGTTTCACTGTTCTCAGTTCTTTTAGTACTAGTAGTGGTATACCACCTAGTAGTGGTATTGATGGGTCACATTGCAAATCTATATTCAACTTCTTTAGGAACTACCAAACAGTCCTCCACAGTGGTTATACCATTCTACATTCCCACCAACAGTGAATAAGTGTTCCTATCTCTCCACATCCTCTCCAACATTTACAGTTTCCTGACTTTAATAACGGCTAGTCTAATATGTGTGATGTGGTATCTCATTGCAGTTTTGGTTAGCATTTCCCTAATTGTTAGTGATGTTGAACGTTTTTTCATGTGTTTTTTTGACATTAATATTCCTTTTTTAAACAGTTATCTTATCTAGTCTTTTGTCCATTTTTTAATCAGGTAGTTTGTCTTTTTAGTTTTAAATTGTATAATCTCTATGTATCATGGATATTAAATCCTTATCAGATATGTGATTGCTATATATTTTCTTCCAGTGAGTCGGCTGCCTTTTCACTCTTGACAAAGTCCTTTGAGGTGCACATTGTTTAATTTTGAGGAGGTCCCATTTATCTATTTTTTTCTTTTGTTACTCGTGCTTTGGGTGCAAGGTTTACGAAACAGCCACTGGAAGATGTCTTCCAGCATTTTCTTCTAGGAGTTTTATGGTTTTTGCTTTTATATTTTGGTCCTTGATCCATTTTGGGTTAATTTTTATATAAGGTGTGAGATAAGGGTCCTCTTTCTTTCTTCTGAATATGCATATCCAGTTCTCCCAGCACCATTTGTTGTTTAGGCCCAGCTGGGTGGGCTTAACAGCCTTGTCAAAAATCACTAGACTGAAGATATGAGGGCCTATTTCTGAGTTCTAAATTTGCTTCCATTTGTCAGTCTGTCTGTCTTTATGCCAGTACCATGTTGTTTTGAACACTGTAGCTAAGTAATATGCTTTAAAGTCAGGAAGTGAGAGTCCTCCAACTTTGTCCTTTTTCAAGACATTTTAAGCTATTTGGGACACCTTATCCTTCCAAATAAATTTGATTATTTGCTTTTCCATTTCTGCAAAAAAAAGCTGTTGGGATATTTATTGAGATTGCAATGAATCTATAAACCAGTTTGGGAAGAATTGACATCATAACGATATTTAGCCTTCCAATCCATGAACATGGAATGTTCTTCCATTTATTTAAATACTTTGGATTCTTTTAGCAATATTTTGTAGTTTTCTGAATACAGGTCTTCTATGTAAGTTTATTCATAAATATTTGATTCTTTTAGTCTCTATAGTAAATGGAATTTTAAAAAATTCCTCCTCAGTAATGTACAGAAACACTATAGTTTTTATGTATTAAATTGTATTCCACCAAATTGTTGAGCTCATTTATTAGTTCTAATAGCTTTGTTGTGGATTTTTTCAGGATTTTCTAGATAAAGGATCATATCATCTGTGAATAGTAAAGCTTTACTTCTTCCTTCCCTTTTTGGGTGACTTTTATTTCTTTCTGTTGCCTAATTGCTTTAGCTAGAACTTCTAGCACAATATTGAATAATAAAGGTGACAATGAGCATCCTTATCTTGTTCCTGATCTCAGCAGGAAAGCTCCCAGTCTTTCATCATTTAGTACAATGTTAGCTGTATGTTTTTTATAGATGCACTTTACCATATTGAAAAAGCTTCCTTCTGTTACCACCTTTTGGTGTGTTTTTATCAAGAAAGGGCACTATATTTTGTCATATGCCTTTTCTGCATCATTCGAGGAGATTATGTGATTTTTCTTATTCAATTTATCAATGTGGTTTATTACACTAATTGATTTCTTGTGTTGAACCACCCTTCCTTACCTTGGATAAAATCCACTTGATTGTGGTGTATAATTCTTTGAATGTGCTTTTGGATTAGGTTTGCAAGTATTTTGTTGAAGATTTTTACATCTATATTCATTAGAGAGGTTAATTAATTAGAGATATTGGTCTAAAATTTTCTTTTTTCATAGTGTCTTTATCTGGTTTGGGTATTAGGGTGATATTGGCTTCATAGAATGAGTTTGGTAGTGTTCTTTCCTGTTCAATTTGTGGAAAAGCTTGAGCAAGTTTGGAATTAGGTCATCCTTGAATGATTGATAGAGTTTACCTGTGATGCCATCTGCTCCTGGACCTTCATCTTAGGGAGGTTTTTGATGACTGTTTCAATCCCTTCACTTGCATTGGTTTGTTGAGATCTTCAATTTCTTCTAGGGTCAATGTAGTTGGTTTGTGTGTTTCTAGGAATTTGTCCATTTTGTCTACATTGTCTATTTTTGTTTTGTTTTGTTTTTTTGCATACAGTTGTTCATAGTATTCTCTTTTTTTCTGTTTTTTTTTTAATATATATTTTTTATTTTTTAAAAGATACTTAGATTACACAAATGTTACACAAAAAATTTAAGGATTCCCTTATGCCCTGCTCCCCACACCTCCCACACCCTCCCACATAAACAACATTCTTCATTAGTGTAGCACATTCATTGCAATTGATAAATGCATCCCGGGGCATTGCCATTGAGCATGGACCTTAGTTCACATTGTAGTTTACATTCTTTCCCACACAATTCTGCAGGCTATGGGAAGATATATAATGGCATATATCTGTCATTGCAACATCATTCAGGATGATTCCCAAGTCCCAAAAAAGCCCCTGTGTTACACCTGTCTTTCCCTCCTCCTGCCCCCAGAGCTTCCAGTGGCCACTGTTTCCACATCAATGCTGTAATTTCTTCCATTGCTAGAATCCCAACAAGTCTATTGTAGAATACTGGTGAGTCCACTATAGTCCATAGTTCAAAAATGTCACTGTACATACAGAACCATAGATATTACAGTGATGAAAGGCAAAATGTCAAAAAAATTTAAGATATTTTTCATTAATTTTCAATATCCCACTTTTAAAATATTATTTTATTTTTAGTTTTCTTTAAATTTTTATGTATTTGATTTCTTATATTTAAACCTACCATTATTAATTAATTTTCCTATTAATTGCATTTGGCTATTTTATTGACTTCAGTTTTGAAGAAGCTTCAGATCACAGAAGGGTTACAACTTGGGCAGGGGAGGATCATTGGTGTGGGGTGTCAGTGATGGGGGATACATGGGAGGAAGTTCACCTGGGCATACATATAAGGTATATAAGTGTGTTCAAATGTTCACAGGGCATTGTCACAGTGGGTGAAGATTCACACAATAACCAAGAGAATATTGAATTCCCTTCTGGAGAGCTGTGTCATGTTCTCTAATGTAGCAGCAACTGTCCCCCAAGTGCAGGGGCAATGACTGGTGAAGGAGGATGGTCCATTGATAGACCATTGATATTGACAACAATGCTTGTAAGTCTTTGCTCTTGAAATTGAAACTTAGCCGATGTTGTGGGGTGCCTAAGAGTTGCCTCCTGAGAGAGCCGCCTTGTTGCTCAAATGTGGCCTTTCTCTAAGCCAAACTCAGCATATAAATGCATTACCTCCCCTCACCCCAGCTGGGACATGACTCCCAGGGATGAACATTCCTGGCACCATGGGATTACTAACAAGCACCAACTAGCAATGTAACTGGAAAAAGACTTCGAATAAAAGGAAGATAAAAATAAATGAATTCATATGGCTAAGGGACTTCAGAGTGAGTCAGGAGGTCATCCCAGAGGTAATGCTTATGCATGTCTCAGCAGGATCTACTAGACTGCCAAAGTAGATACTACCCCAAATAGTGGGATTCCTGAGGTCTCTGGAGACATCCAGGTCCTATGGTCAGGGCAGATAGCTCCAGAGTTTGGTGCCTTTCCAGTGGGCCCTATTTTGGAGTTTGTTCCCCTGAAAGTGACAGAGTTGGACTCAGTTGTGGCTTCCCTACACATGGCGCATCTGTCCCTTCTATTTGAACCTATACTTCATGCTGGAGTTGGTAGGTGTACATCCAAGAGACTTGAATCTTTGGGCTACCCATGTGCCAGCTGGGCCCTGAGTCTCAGCAGAGTTGCAACACCTACTTTCCAGTTCATTGGACTCACCCATGACAACTAACATGGATTGACAACCACTATACCAAGGAAACGAGAGTCTACAACTGCAAGCAAGAAAGTCCTATCCATCAGCTGTATGGGATCGAAGCCCCTCTCAATTAGAGGTAGAGTGGACATCACTATCCCAGAATCCTCAGTTGTTCACAGTATCCTCTTATGATCTCTCTTATTTCTGTGGGGTCAGTGGTAATGGCCCCCTCTCATTTCTGATTTTATTTATTTGCATCTTCTCTCTATTTTTCTTTGTCAGTCTACCTAAGGGTTTGTCAATCTTGTTGATCTTCTCAAAGAACCAAATTTTGGTTTTGTTGATTCTCTCAACTGTTTTCTTGTTCTCAATTTCATTTATTTCTGCTCTGATCTTTACTATTTCTTTCTTTCATCTTGGTTTGGAATTAGTTTGCTGTTCTTTTCCTATTTCCTTCAGGTGTGCAGTTTGATCTTAAATTTTAGTTCTTTTTTCTTTTTTAATTAAGCATTGAGGGCTATAAATTTCCCTCTTAGCACTGCCTTTGTGATGTCCTATAAGTTTTCATATGTTGTATTCTCATTTTCATTTGTCTCATGACATTTGCTGAATTCTCTTGCAATTTCTTCTTTGACCCACTGATTATTTAAGAGTGTATTGTTTAGTCTCCATTTATCTAAGAATTTCCCATTTTCCATCCATTATTGATTTCCAGCTTCATTCCATTATGATCAAAGTGTTTGTATAATTTCAATCTTTTTAAATTTTTTGAGACTTTTCTTATGACCAAACATGTGGTGTATCTTGTAGAAGGATCCATGAGCACTTGAAAAGATTGTGTATCCTGATATTTTGGCATGCAATTTTCTGTACTTGTCTGTTAGTTCTAGTTCATTTATCATATTATTCCACTTTCTGTTTCTTTATTTATCCTTTGTCCAGATGTTCTATACAATACGAAGAGTGGTGAATTGAAGTCTCCAACTATTTTTGTAGAGACATCTATTTCTCCCTTCAGCTTTGCCACTGTGTGCCTCATGTATCTTGGTTTGCTCAGGTTATGTGCATAAGTAATTAATATAGTTATGTTTTCTTTTGGCTGTCTCTTTTATTAATATACTGACCTTCTTCATCCCTTATAACAGTCTTGACTTTAAAATCTATTTGTCCAATATTAGTATTGTTAATCCAGCTCTTTTTTGGTTAGTATTTCCATGGAATATCTTTTTCCAACCTTTTGCTTTTAACCTGGTTGTGGCCTTGTGTCTGAGGTGAATCTCTTGTAGACAACATGTAGATGGCTCTTATTTTTTAATACATTCTATCAATCTATGTCTTTTGTTTGGGAGTTCAAGCCATTAGCATACAATATTTTTACTGTAAAGGCAGTACTTACTTCATCCATTTTGTTCTTTGGCTTTCTGTTGTCATACTGTCCTATTGTCTATCTTTTTACCCTTTAATTTACCTTGCCTAATAATCTTCATTTCTATACTCTTCTCCAATTTTCTCACCCTTGTTTTTCCTTTCAGGCAGCAGCACTCCTTATAGTACTTTTTGTAATTCTGGCCTTTTAATAACATATCTCTCAGTTTTTGTTTGTCTCTGAAGATATTGAACTCACCCTCATTTTTGAGGGATAGTTTTGTCACATACAGAATTCTTGGCTCACAGTTTTTCTCTTTTAGTACCTTAATTACATCATACCACTTTCTTCTCATCTCCATGGTTTCTAATGAAAGATCGGCACTTAATCTTATTGAGTTTCCTTATTTGTGATGTTTTGCTTTTCTCTTGCTGTATTCAGAATCCTCTCTATCTCTGATATTTGTCATTCTGAATAGTAGGTGTCTCGGAGTAGGTGTATTCTGATTTATTCTGTTGGGGTGCTTTATCCTTCTTGGCTATTGATATTTATGTCTTTCACTAGGGTTAGAAAGTTTTGATCATTGTTTCCTCAAATATTCTTTCTGCCCCTTTTCCATTCTCTTCTCTTTCTAGGAATTGATAGTGTGTATGTTTGTGCATTTTGTGTTTTGTCATTCAAATCCTTGACACCTTATTCCATTTTTTCCACTCTTTTCTTTCTCTTTTCCTGTATTTTCCAGTTCAGATATTCTGTCTTCAAAATCACTAATTCTGTCTTTGAGCAATTCAAATTGCTCTAACTTATTTTTGTGCCTCTAACTTATTTTTGATTGCATCCACCATGTTTTTCATTCCCAAAATACTGTTACTTTTTTTACAGGCCTTCAAATTGTTCTTTATGTTCACCCAGTGTCTTATTAATAAACTTTATCTCTTTAGTCAGATTTTCTTTAAATTCTTTGAATTGATTTAGGGTACTTGCATGATTATCATTGATTAATGGTCTTAAATCACATATCTCTTCAGGCTATTTGCTTTGTTCCTTTGGTTGGGCCATCTCTTTCTGTTTCCTAGGATGGCTTGTAATTTTCTGCTGATGACTAGGCATCTTAATATTTTGGTGAATTTACTCTGATGGCTAATTTCTCTTTCTTGCCAATTTTTTTTTCACAGCTCTTCTTCTCAAAATTCATGTCCTCTCTGCAGCTTCCCCCAAATTGCCAATCTATAGTGTGCTAGGACCATAGGCCGAATTGAGTTATACTACATTTTAATGATTTGATTAGATAGCTTTCTTTTTAAAATTTATTTTGAACTTAGTGTACTTTCAATTATGTATTTTTCTAATTTATAATTTTAACATAAAGATTCTCATGTTATTCAAAATTTCTCATATATACACCATTTGAAATGACTGAATAATGATAGTCCAGGATAACATTAATGGCACAAATTAGTAGACATGCAGATTTTTTCCAATATTTTGATATCAGAAATAATTCTGACATAGCTAATTTTAGGTATAAAGCTTCATCCACTCGTGGTCATCCCTTTATGATAGATTCTTCTAAATAGAATTATCAAATTTAAGGGTTTGGCATTTATTGGCAAATTATTTTCCACAGAGGATTTAGAAACTTATCAGCATTATTATATTTTTACCATCCTGACACACTCTTCATGAGGCTTTTTTAAAAATTGCCTAATGTAAAATAATAGTACAAAAATATTGTCTAGTTTGTTGCTCTCATCCAAATGGGCCTAGATGGCTTTCCACTACATCTGTGTTCTAAAGCAAGAGGAGGAAGGGAAAAGAAAATCATGTTCCTTTCTTTTTAAATGAATGACAAACCATTTAGTCACATGACCTCTTCTCACATCACAATAAGACATGGCCAGAATTTAGTCAAATATATATATTTAGCTGCAATAGAAAGAGGAAAAATGTAGTCTTAAAACTGAATAACCATGTGTCCAAATAAAACTTTCTTTATTATGAAAGGAATGTGGAATGGATATTGAAGGGAAACCACAAGTCTTTGCCATTTCTCATTTTTAGCGATCCATACTTGTTCCAATCAGGCTCCTGAAGGGCACGGGTTGGGGTGACTGCAAGACCAAAAAATGCACCTGGCATGTAATCAGATATAAACTTTATTTATTGGGACATACAGACAGGAGAGATTCTCTGGAGGCAGCAGTTCTGATAATGAAACTGAGCTCCACAAAGAGGCAGGAAAATAAGGGGCAATATAAAGGGTCTTCCTTCTCTCTTCCAAGTATTTTGTTACACTGAATATTAACATATTACTCTCCAATCTTGGGGCATTCTGATAATGACACAACTCCAAGAATAACAATACAAAAGTATAGAAGTAGTTTGAATTCCTCAACAGTTTCCTAGATTAAAATCCCTACCCCACATACCAGTCCTAGATCATCTAATGCGAGATTATTGTGTTAGGTGTTAAAAAATATATACATCTTTTAAATTATTCTGATGATTATTAATTCATAAGATAATTACGTATTCAATAATTATAGTATTTAGTCTTTTAAAAGACACCCTTATGTATTCCATATTAATTATTTATATCCTCTTTTCAACAACTCATTTTTATGACTTTTATGTATATAGATTATTCTGTTTTTGTTTTTAGAAATAGAATAAGCATATCATATTTTGTCTAGAATATGCATATTGCTTTTCCCACTAGCTTGTCTTTCATAGCTGTTTAAATGTTTCAACATGTTTTGCAATGCTGGAAAACTGGAGAGGAACATAGAAATGTTCTCTCAGTTACTTAAGTTTATGTTCTTATCTACTTTTCTTTTCCTTTTTTGTCTCAATTCTTTCCGATAAGTTATCCAAAATTGGTCTTAATATTGTCTTTCACTAAAATTCCATGGGGTCTAATTACCTTTAAAAATTCTTAGTCCACTTTAAATATATTTCAAATTTTCTGTTACAGAAAGGGGACATAAAGCTATTAGTTGTATAAAAATCACAATTTTTTTTTCTTCTCTGATGGGAGGTAATTGAGTAAATACTTTACCATATTAAGCTAAAAATGTATTAGAATGTGTTTTTTCTTGCAATAAAAATAAAATATGGCCATGTTGTGTTGACCATCTCTAATGGGAAATGCATTTTTTTCCCTAGGCAAACTGCAGTGGCAGGTATATTGGAATTCAGTAGCCCTGAATAATTAAGACTTTGCTTACAGCCCTCACACTGGAGAATTCGATTTAATAAGTTAAATCATTTTTCAAATGTTTGTTAATCTATCAAAAGGATTTATATATTTTACGGAAGGGACTCAAGCTAAACAAAAGATTTATAAACACCACCTTTTCCTTACAGCTGGGGATTTTAAGATTAATTTTACCAATATACTTTCATGACAGATTAAAACATGACACACAAAATAGTTGAAAGAGGAGGATAACTGGCTCAAGTGAAGGTGAGTGATCCAAATGAGATTATTATGCTTTTTAAGGGAAGCTGCGCCCTCACAGACCTCTTCTCTGACATCAAATACATACACGCTGTTTGGAGGTCGACTGTTACACGTGATTCAAAACCCACCTGGTCTAGTGGATTGGACCATGGCTGAACATCTAATTCACATACCTGTATTCTAAATGCTCTTCATATGACTCGCTCGTTTTTCTAAAACATTGTTGACATTTTCTTCTCTTTGTATAAGCTCTTTTTATATTATGAATATTACCCTCTCATAATGTAATAAAAATAGCAGATCTTCCCAGTTTGTCATTTATCTTATTACTCTCCTCACCATAATTATGTGACATGCAAATTTTTAATTTTATAAAATTTATCAAACTTTCCCTTTGTTGCTTTTGGATTTTGAATCATAAGATTTCCTTATTTTTAGGTTATAAAGGAATTTACCCATGTTTCCCCCTAAAACTTGTCTTTCCATTTTTTATATTAAAATTTCTAGTAAAGCGGGTAGTCAGTTGGGTATGTAATGTGAGGAATGGAACCAAGTTTTGTGTTTTTTTTTCCCTTTTCCAGATGGCTCTGCAGTTATTCCAACAACACCTGGTAAGATGTCTATTTTCCCCACTGATTTTAGACAACTTCTGTACTGACTACAAAATTGTGTTTTGTAATTTTACTTGTGCCCATTTGTGGATTTTCTATTATTTTCCATTGGCTTGCTTGCATATTAATATGTCAATACTATGATTTTTAAATTATAGAGACTGTAAAATGTACTTTGAAATGCAATAATGCTTAATTCCCCAATTATTGCTCTTCATTATCCAATATTTTTAGATGTTGTTGTCATTCCATATGAACTTTATAATTAGCTTTTATAGCTCCAGAAGAAAAAAAGACATAGGAATTACTTAAGGTATTTTTATTGGGTTCCCTTTAAATTTAAAAATTAACTTAGGGCAAAATTAGAGTTATATAACATTTACTTCTATGACTGTAGCATGATATAGTCATTTCCTTGTTATGTCTCTTTGTACCTGTTTTTCTCATAAATTGTTTCTATGAGCAAATCAGTGATAAAAACCCATAGGAAAAAATTGTTCTATCTCTGATAATTTCCTAATGGTAGGAAACAATCCCTCAGAGTGAAGTATAAATGAGCATTAGATAGTCAGGATATATAGTCTGACCAACTGTAAAATTTTTAAGAATCCTTTATACTTTTAATTATCATAAATTTTGGATCTCATTGATAAAGATAATAAATTTTTTCAATTTGAATAATATTTGTTTTAGTTAAAAATTATTTTTATATTTGTGCTCGATCATATGTGTTTTTCCTCTGCACATCTTCCTTTCTGAATAGTCTGTTCCTATTTTTTACCTATATTTCTATTAGAAAGCTTATAATTTTTGAAAGAAAATTCCAAATAATTAAATATTAAACCTTCATCTTCCACATTTGCTGAAAATTTTCTTTTCTTGAATTGTCACTCACTTGCCTTTTAGTTATTAATTGAGTCTCCTAGTATTTTCTATTTAGTGTGCTATTTTTTCCATATATGTTGTATTCAGTAAATGTTATGACTTTCATCTGTATATGTCACTTCCAAATAGTTCTTAGATTATGTATTTCCCTTGGTTTAGATTTATCAAGATTATCCTTTAGAATCAACCATGATTCTATCTTCATGAGGACAGTTTCTTACCTAGACCAATAACTTTAGAAGCCTTGTTATCTTATACTTAAACCTAGTGTTTTATATAAGCTGATAAATTAATTAGGTTGTCTAAGTACCAACATAACCATGGGTAATTTACTTTAGAAATGTTTATACTAAGTAATCATGAGTTGTTTTGTGGTCCATCTGTATATGTGACTATATAAGTTCTCCTTTGCTTTTCCATTCCTATCAACTTCTGCCATATTACTCAATTTCTTCTTGGAGTTAGTACTGTTTAAGTGAAAGATTAGGGAGAAGTCTAATAACACAAATTGTCTTTAGATAATGTAAACATTTACCTTTAAAAAGTATATCTTTGGTAAACATTTGAAAATAATATGAAGAGAGTCAAAACTTTGGTGTGCATGGCCATGTGGGCTCCCTTGCCTACATTTTTCGTAGAGCCTATCTGTGAGCTGATACCTCACTGACTGAGGTGGCTCAAGAACAGGAACACCCTTGCTCTCATTGTCTAGTTGATATGAGATGCTCCTAACTCACTGTAGACAACAAATTCAGTGACCATGCAACTTGTACGATATTAAATTCTCCATAGTTTTTATCATCCTAAAAGAATCATTTGCATATTGTTTCTAAATGCATGATTAGAAGATATAGTTATACTCTGAAGAAATATTACTATTTTCTTCACTAACAAATAAAATTAATTGCAGAATGCATGTGTACAAAACATTTCCTCACATTTGAGATATAACGGGAAAATGGCCTTAATTGATAAGAGCCCTTATAATCAGTGGTCCCAGAACCAATTATTATATGTACCAATCTGGTTAAATAATATAAATTATCTTTATCTTGTGTCTTATGGAAGTTGACTTAGTTATACTTTCTTTATTTTGTGAATAGCTATGTACATTTTAATGTATGCCAGCTCAGGAAGGGGAGTCACTTTGGTATATTTGGACAAAAATTAAGAGACGACAGAGTGTCTTGCCCTTGAGTATTTATCATATCTGACATTTAATGAAAAAGGAATGCTAGAGGGAAGATTTATCTACCTGAGAATTTTATCAACTTTTCGAATCAGTAACCTGGGTTCTAATAATTGATTTATCTCTTATCCCCTGTGTCATTTTTGGCAAATCACATAACAACTTTCTGAGCTGCATCTTCCTAATCTGATGAATGGTTCTTTTAATACCTACTTTGTAGGTTGTTGTAAGAAAGGTATGAATTAATATATGAAAGCTGTCAGTGCAATGTCTGGCAGAAAAAGCCCAAAATTGATTTCTGTACTACTATTAAGAATAACCAGTGATATTTTCTGTAGTTTTATTTGTAGTCTCTCACTCTTTAAAATAGTGTCAAAGAGTATAAACATTACATTTGGTGCCTGTTTAGTCAGCCAAAGGGGTCCTGATGCAAAGTACCAGAAATCTATTGGTTTTAACATAGGGCATTTATTTGGGGTAAAAGTTTATAGTTACAAGGCCCTAAGGAGTCCAACTCAAGGTTATTTCCTTACCAAACTCTGTTCCCATGTGTTGAAGCAAGATGCGGGTGACGCCTACAAGTGTTCCGGCTTCCTCTTCATCTTAAGCCTCTGTGGGTCCAACTTCTTCCGATTTCAACAGTAGGCTGGGATAAGTCTTATCTCTCTCCGGGAGCTTGTTTCTTTCCAGGCTCAGCTGCTCTGGTCTCTTCACAAGGTCAGGTGTAAACTATCAGGCAAACGGCTCAACTCACTTCCTGGGGCCACAGGATCAAAGTCCTCTCCTCTTTCTGTGTCTGTGGGGCTCTTTTTTCATGTGTGTGACTTATTCTGTGTTCTCCTTGAGTGAGTGTCTGTATATATAGCCCACAAAGTAGGTGAGGACTCAAACTGAGTCACCCTAATGACATGACATGGTCAAATAAAAGTCCTAAACTTAACATAATTTAATCAAAGCCATCTCAGTAGAATCAAAGGGTTATCACGCCCAGAGAAACAGACCAATTTAAAAACACAATCAAATATCTTTTTTTGGAATTCATAAATTATGTCAAACTGCTACAGTGCTTAAGCGTAAATTTTAGAAATACTGTTGGGCATTGATGCATTTAGAACTCCTTTCTTATTAAACTATGTAGCACATATTTAGTTTTATTCTACTACTTTAAAAAAGCAAGGTAAGGGAGATAATTACCTATATTCCTGATGGGTATTTATGAAAAATTGAGAAAGCAACAGTTTTTCAAATAGTGCACAGCTCATATACCCATGTTGGTAGCCTTTTGATAAAACTCAACAAGAGAGAAAACATTAACAAAAAAGATATCTAATTTGTAATAAATATTTCTGGATACTTATATGATATCTTTTAAAAACTCCCTGAGTGAAAAATCTCAGAACAGAAAAATTGGAATGTAAAAATAATGATTTATTGTTTTTAAAAAATGCTTTTCTCCATTTTTTTAGATATCAATGACTAAAGTTCTTTAGTGATTTAACTAGTGATTTGAATAGAGTTTGTTATACTTTGCAAATAGCAAAACTAAGTAACTTTGAGATTATACCTGTAATATGATTCATACCTGATAAATTTTGCAGAAAGAATTTTCTCTTCTTCCCATTCTTCAAAATGTGCACGTTATGAAATTGATACTTTAAAGAAATAGTTTTAGAACAAGTAAATTGATACCGATTAATAGTTTTTCAGAGTAGGTTCTGATGTGCATGTAAGCCAAAAACTTTTTTACTGACACCTCTGCTTCTTTGAAAATAATGTCTCCAATTCCTCATGTGCTTGAGAATTTCTAGCAGTCTGCCCTATTAGAATTTTACATGCCCACAATGCTCAGTTCTCTACAGCTAAATGCTTGATGTTTGATTAATATTCAAATTGAAAGTATGGTTTGCAATTTCCCTCTTGGGGAAGAAACTTGCTTAGCATTTTATATTAAAATACCCAAATTGTACTCTCTTTTCTATTTTCAAGTTCAATGTTCTGCAACATAAGAGTTAAGGAATATTAAGGATTCCTCCTAGGCAATTTATATATCTGCCTCAGGAGTTCAATGCCTTCCATTCTCAGAGGATCACTTCATTAGAAAATGTATGCAAAAGTAGGGTGGAATGGAGTTTGTCCCACTAATTGCCACACTGGAGTCCATGTTAAATTTGGTGATAATAATATTATTGAACTTGTCATTAATTACAGTTTCTATAGGAATGAAATTATCGTATAAACCTAGAGGCATGGATATAAATGGCTTGGCAGTAAAAAAACAACAACCAGTGGCTATGAAAGGGTCATCATTTTTAATATTAAAATCTTTACAGAGTCATAAAACATTTTTGTTGACCAAAATGCTATTGGTGGGGAGATGATGTAGGTCAAGTGTTTGAGGGTCTGCTTCCCATGTACGTGGTCCTGGGTTCAATCCCTAGTACCTCCTAAAAAAATGCTATTGGTGGTTGTAATATAACTACTGTAAAGTAGTATTTTGCGGTGATTTCTTGACAGAAGGAATACAGAGTTGAAAAAATTAAATAGTGTGGTTAAAATGTGGAAACTAAAAGTTAAAACTTTAAAGAATAAACAAATAAATCACCTTTGGAAACTACATTTCTCTAAAACCTCAGGAGTCCCAGAGATTTGCCATTATTACTTTTTACGACAGAATCATTATTGTGTGGCATGTTTTCTCTAAATATATATTTCAGAGTAAAATGCTTTTAATAGCTGTAGTAGTATGTAAGCAATAAGTATTAAAAAGCTGCTGTAAAAGCCTGTATTTTATGCATGATTGTCCTATAAACCCACAACTTGTCTAATAAAGGAAAAATATTTCTTGATTACAAAACACATACTAGATGTGACCATTGGGCAGTTTGATGTAATTATGAATTCCAAAAATATAATTGGATCATGCTTCTAAACTGATCTGTTAATCTGGGCATGATTAAGTTATGATTAGGGCATTGACTGGGCCACGTCAGTAGGGCATTGAGCTCCACCCCTTGGTGAGTGGGGAATCTAATATAAAAGGCAAGGCAAAGAACATAGTTGAAGCAGTTTTTGAGAAGCAGTTTTGATATTGGAGAGAAGGCCCCAGGAGAAGAGAAGTGAGCC
>JAQZBX010013265.1:0-33407 GCA_029593785.1 Cabassous unicinctus | reverse complement strand
TTCATTCATCTGTTTTCCTACTCTTTTCCCCTTGAACATGTTAGGCCATAGATGATTTAAAGGCAAGATGCTTAAATCACCTTTAAATTAAGGTATAAACCAAATATAAAATCTCTTTTGGATGCTCTAGCTAAATAAAATCCTAATGTATTGAAAGGTTTGATTTTCAAAAGTCTTGTGAGACTTCCCCATAGTGAATGCTAAGATATTTTCCCTCCCATAAAAATTTTCTTATGAGTGTGCAATTCTACCACATATTCCTAATTACTCCTTCAAACATCCCTCATTGTGACTTAATGACATAGTTGTAACCTTGAAGGCAAGTGACAGTTTCTGTAGACTGACCCTCTATTTAAAAGCTTGTGCTCAGTCACAGTACTCTTTATGCTCAGCTTGGGAGGCTCACACATGGAGTTGCTTATATGTGTATTTTTGTTTCACTTAGTATTCAGCCTCTTACCTGGAGAGAGAATGTGATATTGCATTATTATGCATTTTGAAAATAATTCTTACCATATTTTTGTGGTTTCATTTCTCCCCTGGGAAAAGTATCATGTCATTTCCATCATCCCTTATGAAGATCATTCATACCATTAATTTTAATGAATTTATCCCATGGCATTATATTTTATTTGCAATTACACACATTCATTTCAATCAGTTTCCTATGTTCTTTTCCTAACAGATAAGAGTCTAGCTATAGTATAGTATTTAGAATATGTTATACTTTAATAAAAGATAAAATACCATTCTTTTGACCTTCACCAAAAAAAAAAATAGCTTCAATTATAAATTCACATCATGCCAGTCTTAAAAAGGAAATTTTCATTTCTCCATGGACTGGTAGATATAATCTAGGACTAAGTGCTAGAAGGAGTGGAATATAATTCTAGTTTTATATAAGAATAACTACATTTCCTCTTACTACTTCACTGGGGAAAGAAAGGATATTTGAGATAATCTACAGAGTATTTTAATCACCTTGGAAAAAATGTAATAAAAGATATGTATCTGATATGGTATGGTCAGAGTTCACTAAAACATTTCATTCTATCATCAGACCTTACTCATTAAATTAATGATAATTAAATAATATAGTGATTATTTGGATAATATAATGAACACATAATCTCTTCTACAGCTAAGACAGGATTTCTAAAAATTCCAGGTTGCTAAATTTTATTACTACTGACTATTTCTGCTTACATTATAAAAATGTACTGTCTTCTACTGTTCTTGTTCCTCAAATATTTGGTGGCCAATATCAGGTGCCAAGCATGGTGTTATGTGCCAAAGATACAGCAGTGAGTAAAACAGATATTGGTCTCTGCCTTCATGGAGTTTGCATGGAGAGCAGCACTTTCAGTTTTGGAATCTTTTCTTTCTTAAATAAATTCACTCCTATATTATATGATTGTTATTATGTCATACATATTGTTGTATTATGTGATATTACATTATATATTATATAATATGCCATATATTATATTTATGTTATATTTATTATATATTAAACATTTTTCATCTCAATACTAATCAAACCTAGAAAACATCTTCAAATGTTTAAACATAAATTCAAATCTTTATAGTTTTTCTTCCTCCAACTGTTCCCATTATCCTCTATTGCCCTTTACCATTGTGCCCAATATTTCCCTGACTTTTTAGAATCTTATAGATTTTATTATTTCTATTATTCTATAGTGCTTTTATCCCTAAGATAGCAATCCATTCACCTTCTATTCTTTAGTATTTTATTAAGAATAAATAAGACCTTTAGAGTTACAGCTCATATACAAACACTTCCCTCTCTCCAAACTTCATAATATTCACATCTATATGAGGTAAATTTAAAACTACATTACTATGGCTCATTTAGAATTCAGTTAGTGCTTTTGTCCTTTCATCCTCACATCCTTATAATTAATCCTCCAAAACAAACACTACTTCAGAACTAAAATAACTTGAGAATAACATTTACCAAAGTAGATGAGAAATTTTTAGCCTAAGTCCATAGCCTTACTAAGCAAACTGAAAATCTGGGCCTGGAGAAATTTTGTCACATCCTCATACTGTGCATTTTGAACATCATGTGTGCCTTTGTGTGCCTGTGTGTGTGTGTATACTCTTAGTCCTCAAGACCTGCAGTCCTGTGACCTCTTACTTTTCTCCAACTCCAAAATACCCTTCCTCAATTCATTTGTTTCCCTATCAAGCCCAGCTTCGAGAGCCATCACTTTAGCAACTTTGCAAATTCCCTCAGTCCTACGGCACTTTGCCAAATATGGCCAGAAGTGGCTCAGCCCGGGAGCATCATAACCATCTCTCTGCTCTTTGTGAATTTCCCTCAGCTGACTGGGGCTGGAAACAAATTTCACAGCAGGCTAGACTGGGCCTCTGAAATGTCATGGTCAAAAGCCCACCTTTCCAAGTTTCCTTGGTCACCCCCTCCAATTCAGTCTCCTATCCGACAACCTCTGGCTCACTCTTACAGATTACTTTGCTTTATATTTCTCAGATAAAACAAAAGCATTGGGCAAGAGCTCCTCAACCCTCTGTACCCATTCTCAACTCTAACTCCTACTTTCTGCCTCACTGGCAGAAGTAAATCTTCAAATACTCTCTCTTGGACATTTCCTGTCAGGTCTAATTTCTCTCATTTCAATTTTTTCTTAAATTATATTCTTCTGTAGTTGTAAGAATCAAGACTTTTTTTCCTTCTCTTTATGACCAAACTTCTTTAAAATGATATCCATTCTCTGCAGCTAGCTTCAAACTCCTGTCATTCCCAGCTACTCTTTCTACAGTCGCCAATGGCCTTTTGATTATAAAATCTACTGGCTATTTTTAGTTCTTACCTAATTTTTCTTTGCTATCATCAAAGAAATGTTTGTAGACTGATGTCATCAAACACTGTTGGCTGCTGTTGAAGGAAGGAAGCAAGGAAGGGAAGAAGGGAGGGAAGGAAGGAAGGAGGGGTGGAGGGAGGGTGGAAGGAAAAGAGGGAAGGACAGAGGAGTAAAAATAAAGAAAAGCAAAAAAATCTTTTCTGGTTTTCTCCATGCCATATTTTACTCCTGTTTCCTGTGATGTGGTGTGGCTCTTTTGTACATTAACCACTGAGATGCTGTTATCACATCATTGTCATCTCACTTTGTACATCCATTCTATCTCCCTCCCAACTCAATGGCTGTGGCTTCCACCCACATGCAGATGACACCCAAGTATCTGCATTGAGCCCCACTTATTTGTTTGGTTGTTTAATTCATTCATTCCTTCATGTGTTCATTTATGCAGCATATATTTACTGAGTGTCATACACTGGAAGGATACTGTTGAGTAATAAATAATTATTTTGGTCCTCAGAGTTCTCCCTCTAGTGGAGGAAATGATTAAATCAATGAGTTGCAGACTGATGGAATATATGAAAGCAGTGATGAAATGGATCAGGTAACGCTTACTGTAGGTAGATACTTTGTTCCTTAATTAACTCATTCAATAAGCATATAGAGAGAGTGATACTCGGTGCCAAGATACCATGCCAGGTGCTAAGAATATGTGCTAACCAGAAGACAAATTCTCTACCCTCACACTGGATGCAGGTAAGTAAGCAGGCAATTACAATTCCACATGACAATATGTAACTGTGTAGGTATTAGCTGCTTTGAAGAACATACTTAGGGACTAATGAAAGACTTTCTACATGAGCTGAGACCCTAAATATAAAGAAGAGTTACCAGGTAAAGAGGGAGGAATGTTTGAATGCATTCAAAAGAAAATCCAAATACCTTTACTTGGCCTCCAACATCCCATATGATCTCGACTCTGCCTATTTCTTTAAACTTGTGTACTATACTCTATCCCTTCCTATATTCCTGGCCTAGTGGCTGCCCTTCTCTTCTACGGACTTGTCAAGTTTCTTTCTGCTGGGGATGTTTCAGTTGATCCCTCTGCTGATTCTTCCCCCACGTCATTACATGGTGCACTAGTTATTAAACGATTGTGTCTCAGCTCTGAAGCCATTCTTCTGTACTCTGCCTTGTCACGCTGGAGCTGGGGATCTACAAACCACATTCTGTATTCCCAGGTGGTTACTGCTAGGGCCTGTCAAATAAGGATACTAGGGATATCAAAAGTCAGGAAAGGAGCTGGGACTTCCTTCTTCCTATGCTTACTGACCCTGTCAGCAAGGGCCTAGCGCAGGGCAGCAGCAACTGGTTGCAGCTTTCAGCCTCTTTGGCACTCCCTGAAGCAGGCTCTGTGGTGCCCCTTTCCTCATGTCTTTCTAGGTTCCCATAAGTCCAACTTCTCCTTCTTTTTCAGTAGCAGGGGTGACAGCTGCTCCCGACGGTTATTTTGTGGGGTTACCTCAGTATTCGCTTTTTGCTTGTTCAGCCTTCCACCACCTGTGTTGTAATATCTAGTTTTCCCAATTTCACCCTGATTGTTCCAGTTTTTGGCACCAGGAGAGTGTTCCCGGGAAACAGAGATTCCAGGATTAACCAATCCTGGTTATGTCATGAATACAGTGCTGAGTTCCTGGTTCACCGGAAGCAGAATGCTCATAACTCATTACTTGTAGTGATAGAATGATCAACTAAAATCATACCTGTGTTTGACTGTGATGAAGTGACTATTAAAAGAATCAAATCTCTAGAGGCCCAAATGGTGCTGATTTTGACTATATGATGGTAATATGGAACACGGTGTGGTGCGGTTGTTTCTGAATATACTGGGAACTTATGGAAAGAAAATTACAAGCTGAAGCTTTAAACATATAAGTGAAGTAATAGTCAGAAATCTAGAAAGCTTCAATGGAAGCCCTAAAAGTCATGTTCCTGAAAATCAGACCCAAATTGGGTGGCAGATACAACAGCTATTTGCAAGGAGATTTCATCATATTGCAAGCAGCCAAGTACAAATCTGGCTTGGAAGTAGCTAACCGTTTTAAAAGAATGGCAAGACAAACCTGGACAATATGTGTGGGAATCAATTCTAAGGACATGAGATCCATGAAGGTAAAATATAACCTTAGCTTAGGCTGGATTTACTAATAAGGTGTGCTTACTAGAGATTTCGAATTTAATGTGTTAGCACACAGAGTTGTGTCTCTTGACAGTTTCTTGGATTGGTTGGACTCAGTGAAAGTCTATGATCATGAAAGTTGAAATGCTAGCTCTTCCCTTGTATATTATATGGTAAAGAACAAAATTTTAAAAAAATCAGAAGGAAATGGGAATTTTACAATGGGTTTACCATGTGTAACAAGCCCACTCTGCTCCTCCCACATTTTCCAAGGGTTCAGAGGACCCTCCCTTCACAAAGACACTGGGAAGGACATTGGTTAGACACCATCATCCTTGAAAAGCTCTATAATAGTTGTCTGGTGGATGATGGTGCTATTGATCCCAGAAAACACCTTTTGAGAACCAACACTGTACCAATCTGTAAGGTCTATCAAAAGAGATTTGCTTTCACCCAGCAGGAAGCACAGTATATCTTTACGTAAGCTCTTCCATTGTCTGCCGTATTCTACTTGGCAGAGATGCTGGTCATCTGGTCTCCAATAGAACATCACATTGATTCACTTTGATGGCATCATGATAATTGGATCTGATGAGCAGAAAGTAGCAAGTAACTTAGACATCTTAATTAGACACACGTGGTAGACCAAGGATCCGCAAATTATGGCCCATTAGCTAAATCCGGCCTACCACCTGTTTTTGTAAATAAACTTTTTGAAACACAGCCATACCCATTTCCTTATGTATTATCTACGGCTGCTTTCTTGCTACAATGTCAGAATGAACAACAGAGACCACAAGGCCTACATAAACTAAAATATTTACTATCTGGCTATTCACAGAAAAAAGTTTGCAAACCCCTGACCCACAGTCAAGGGTGGGGGAGTGACAGAAGCTAAGGTTAGGGAAGAAAGCTGGGGTCACTTTGTAAAATGCCTGTTGTTAAGCTAAAAGAGATAGACCTTTATTATCCAAGCTACAGGAAATTTATAATGAATTCTGAAAGGGGAAGTGTTATTTTAAGATTTGCATTTTAGGAAGATTATTTTTCATATATTTCCTCAATTGTACAATGCCACACACACATTTTTAAAGTAAAAATGGGATCATGCCATATTAGTTGAATGAAAGAATAAATAAGTGAATGAATTCTGAGGAGTGAAGGCAAATTGAGGCAAAAGATGTTCCCAGTTTCGCAAAACATGCAGTCAAAAATATTTACTGAATTTCTATGTCACATCTTGCACTATCCTATGGACCTGAGATAAAAGAGTGAATAAAACATGTCCTGAATCCCTGAGAAGTTCACAGCCTAGAGAGGAGACAGAGAAGGAAATAATTACATAACTATAATATATTGCAGAGTTAAGTGAAACATGAATATACATCAAAGTTTTAACAGTGATTGTCTTCGGGTAAGTGATGTTAAGAGAAGACCTTATTCCTTTTTTGTCCATTTATTTTTTTACCTTTCTGCAAATGTATTTATAATAAGAATTTATGTAGAAAGAATTTAAATCGAGAGAGCCAACTAGATAATCTACAAAAGGCAAGCAGAACAGTAAGAAAGGATTGGTAGGAATAATACAGACTGAGTAGAAGGTGGCTTCAATTAGCATGCTGCAATGATTTTCTCTAGCAATATTCAGAGGCCTGGGAGAGGGAAATTCAAGTTTTGGAGTTTTCAGCGGTCTGGCCCACCTTCAAATTCCTCCTTTAGGCCTTTGGTAGAATCAAAGTTGCCAGAACTGGGGCACATGTCAGTAAGACTGACTTGCACCTGAACCCTATGCACCAGCCCCTGGATGGGAGCTGAATCTAAAGCTGTGGGTTTAATGCTGTTGGTGAAAGAATGGGGAAGCACGTCAATGAGTAACCACTAATAAAGTGTGGAAGAACAATTGATGGATATTTTGCCTGAGTAGAAGATAATATAGGGACATACCACTCCATAAAGAAACTGACTTAAAGAAACATAATAGCCAATAGGTAGTACAGTAGAGTGAGAAATTATTATAATAAAAAGCCATACGTTCAGGTATTTCAAACATCCTTATTCTTTGGCCTTTTTTTTTGGTCTTTTTATTTATTCTTTGGTCTTTTTTTTTTGTACCCCATGAGGATACCATATGGTACCCTATGAGGATAAAGCTGATAGTCGACCTCCCTACCTAATAGTTACATTCCAAAGGCTAAGGAGAGGAGCTCCTGTTTACCATAATTAATTCTAGGACATATTTTTTTCTCCCATTTTAACATTTCTTAATTCAGATTGATCTTACAGTTAATGGTGTCTTAGATTCGATGGAATACTGTCATGGCAGTGCTTCTCCCTTGGCCCAAGTGCAGGCTGTTGGGTGTGGTTGTACATCAAGTACAAGACTTTGCCAGGACACCAAGTGTAGAGCTTATTCTAGATAAACCCAGATAAGGAGTGGAGAATATGATCTTCCTATATAATTCAACATTTTTCTTATGGCAAGGTGCTGATGAATTATTTTTTATTCACTAAAACTATAGCAAATATATCAGCCAGAAGAGGACCATCTTCGCTGGAAAGACATCCTTTCTTCCAGGGCTAGCTCTTTTCTCACCGACACTGGAATTCTATTTTGTGGCACTAAATCCTGTGGCAGTTTTAATATCTTAGTTAAAACGTGATAACTGTTTTTTCCTTTTAATACGAGAAGAAATTCCTGCTCGAATAAGTGTGAGTCATACACATCATAAACATTCAGTACCCAAATCCCCACGGGTTTTGAATGCCGAACAACACTGTATGCTTACATTTAAAACACACACACACACAAAACTGCATTGTATAATGCTAGAGAACATATGCTAAGCTTTCTAGTATTAAGTAATGCTATAGTATTTAAAAAAAAATACATACTATAAAGTAAACCATTCATAAATTCCAACTTGATGCCAGTTATGTTAAAATCCAGACTACGTCATTTAATTCTCATACATTATCATATTTCATTGTTTTAGCCCAACTAGCAGGATAAAAAAAAGGTAGAAGGAAAATATGTTCAAAAGCATATTCATACATACAAATTAACATACATTCACACAGTCACCTACTTAACAGACTGGGCCACATTAAAAACACTGAGATCTCTAGTAAATCAAAATGGTCTCCAAAACATGTGAGACTACATCAGATTCATCATAATGTCAATGTATTTTTCAAACATCCTTAAATTCAAAGCCATGTAAACAGCAATTTGTGCATCTAAATTCTCAGCTGGCATACTTTTAAGTCAATTTTATAAGTAATGATTACAGAGTATTCTTTCTGAAAGAAAATAACACTAACACTAAACAAGTTGATGGAAAAAAATGGAAGAGCATAATTATGATAATCATCTTTAGTTGATACTTGCAAAAAGTTGAGAGAGATTTTTACTGCTCTCTTCAGATATCAAAGCAAAGGAAATAGTTTTGTTAGAGTCTATTACCAAACAAAATTAACAAAATAAGGTAAGGCCAAAGGGAAGGAACTATTCACCTTAGTACTTGCTAAATCACGTATCAGCCACTGTTACAGAGCATGCTTGTATACTTTAGGAAGTGTTTTTGTGTGTGTTTTCCTAAGAGCCCTGTGTTGCTCTGTTGACAACAGAGAAAACTCTGAGAGAACTTTACTGAACTGGCATTATGGTGAAACATAAAACGTGTATTTTCCAGTGTTTCTATCACCCTAAAACGATACTCCCAGAAATGTGCTTAATAAATTCTTTAAGTACAGGTTGGGACAAACTACTGTTAGCATGCTGAAGTCATGTCTTTGAGTACAGTAAGAAATCCTCTTTGATCATACTGCCCCACTCTGGTCAAAGAGAAAAAATTAGGTTAGCCCTTGAAAAGAAAGTCTTCAGAGCATGGCACGCAAATTCATGTAAAATGGGCATTTCATTAAAAGATGATGTTTTCCAAAAAGGTAAAGCATCTAAATGGTATATAATTTAGTTTAAAAACTCAAGTAAATGCATTTTTACTTCTTTAATTAATATTTTAATAGAAAAATACTATTGTTAACACTATGGTTTCCATGGAACATCTATTATAATTCTTGCAAGAATAGAACAAATATCATAATTCTTATATGTAATGCTACTTGCTATATTCAAATGTGAATTTAAAAGACTGGTTTATTAAAACTACCCATATTAATTCAGATGCAAACATTCAGCATAAACTGATATGGCAAATATTGTGTTGAATTTTAATATCTTGTTTAAAATAAAAACATAACATTATTAAACGTTAATGAATGGTAAGTGCCAAAAGAGGCATATGAATATTTAAAAGCAAGTCTAAGCGACAGATTCAGGTCATTGTACATTTTGCCAAAACCTATAAAACTGCAAAGCATAAACTATAATGTAAACTATAGACCATGCTTAGCAGCAATGTTTCAATATGTGTTCATCAATTGTAACAGATGTACCACACTAATGAAGGATGTTGTTAATGGGGGAAAGTCTGGGAGGGGGAGGGAGGGGGAGGGGCTGGGGTATATGGGAATCCCCTATATTTTCTATGTTTCATTTATGTAATCTAAAGCTTCTTTCAAGATTAAAAACCCACAAAAACAACAACAAAAAATAGAGTTAAATAAAGTTAAAAAAAAAAACAAGTCTAAGAATTTTATAAATTCCAAGCCACAGTAACTGTTCACTTCAAAGTCATTTTTCTGGACACAGATGTTGATATTAGAAATAATAATAACAATAATAATAGTATTAATGGGTGTCAACATTTATTGAGGACTTATTGCAATAGACATTGGCCTAAGCTTTTCACATGTGATAACTCATTTCAAACTCACAACAGAACTGTAAGGTAAGCACCGTTATCATCCCCATTTTGCAGGTGAGCAAACAGAGGCACAGAGAGTATAACTTGTTCACAGTTACACAGCTAGTAAATGATAGTGCTAATCCAACCCAGGCAGCTGATTCCAGCATCCTAGGTCCTTTCACTATAGGAAGGAAATAAAGAACCATTTATGTTCTTGTACTCAGTGTATAACTATTAGACTCTGAAAAAAAGTGATACATTGCCTATATTTCTGCTTAACATGATCAAATAAATTGTACATTAGTTAGGTATATACCACTCTGCTATAAATAATAATAAAGAGCAATATAATAAATGCTCTATATAAAAGCATGCATCGGGGAAGCTGGTGTGGCTCAATGGATAGAGCTCCCATTTACCATATGGGAGGCCCCGGGTTCGCTTCCCGAGGCCTCCTTGTGAGGGCTGATGCAGCAGGACCTCACAGCAAGGGGGAGATAAGCAGACACAGAAGAAACACACAGCGAATGGACACAGTAAAACACAAGCAGCAAGGGGAGGATAAATAAATAAAAATAAATAAATCTTTA
Organism: Cabassous unicinctus; assembly: GCA_029593785.1. Taxonomy (NCBI): domain Eukaryota; kingdom Metazoa; phylum Chordata; class Mammalia; order Cingulata; family Chlamyphoridae; genus Cabassous; species Cabassous unicinctus. The sequence continues at coordinate 22,987 of JAQZBX010013265.1, read as the reverse complement.
AATAAATAAATAAATAAATAAAAGCATGCATCATCTGTACATGTGACAGATGTTTTTATGTGTATGCAAATGAAAGAAGTATTAGAAGTTTGAGATAACTAACAATTACTTTCATTTAGTTTAAATTATGTCAGTTATAAGCTTTGAGTGTTGATTTTTTTTTTAGCATTATTTACCTAGTTTCCATATTTTAAATTACCTGAATCTCTATCCATAGCTTCGACCTTTGTGACAAACTCCCCTGGATTTTGGTTTTCTTTAACTGAAGCTTTATACAGACGTTGCTTAAATATTGGTGCCTCATCATTTACGTCAAGAACAGTAATTGTCAAAGTCTGGGATGAAGAAAGTGCTGGTGTGCCATCATCCCATGCAAGAAGGGTCAGAATGTGTTGTGTTTTTATTTCAAAATCCAAAGGACAAGTTGTAGTAAGTAAGCCTGTTTTGAAAAAGAAGAAAAATAACATGTAATAAATATTCTTCAGAGAAGTCAGGCTTACTCTACCTACGTTTAACTTATCTAACTTGATAAAAATTCAGAAGCTTTCATTGTTAAAGAATAACTCTTATTAAGCCAAATTTAAATTTATATGTTATCTAGAATTAAAAAGATAACATTAATAGCTAAATAGTAGTCCCAACTTAAATTATAAAGATAACAGAGAAATAAGAAATAATTTATCATACACCATTATCGACCAAGAGAATGGCATCAAAATTATCTATCTACCCAACATCGACCCTCATTTTAAAAAATATCTAGGATACTTGTTAACAATAAATATCTTCACTTCAAATTACACTTCATATTTTAAAAGTGACCAAGTTATAAAAATGTGAGTATGACTATATTCTTTAAAGATATTTCATTTTTGTCAGAGTTATGGTCTCATATTACTCTCAGTTAACTGTCTTTTTAATTAACAATAAAGAGTAAAGACTTTATGACTCAGACAATAAACTTCATGGAAAAAAACATGTCTCCTACCTACTGCGATTTAGTAAACACCCATATAAGCAAAATGTGATAAAGAATTGAACACATATAACTGTTATATGATTATAATTGTCACATTTTTCTTTTAAGATTGCTGCTTGCTTCTCTAAAACATGTTAATTCCATAAGAACTTATATTTAAATAATTAAAGAAAGGTTTTCTGATTCAGATTTTACAAAATAGTCTCTCAATAATTACTCATCACTTTGTACTTCAAACTGTTGGAAAGCTCACTATGTCTTTTTTAAGAAATATGAGTCATGAGAAAAAAAGAATCCATCTCATATTAATGCATTCAGCAATTATCATTTCATATCTTTGAAAAATATCTCAACTGAAACAGCTACTGCAATTGTTCAAGCTTCATAACTACAGTACCGGGACATAATTCTAATTTTATCTATTCTCTTTAACAAACTGATAGATCTTCCTTAGCCATCTTGGAAAACATTTTAAGTATCACTGAACCAGGTCCTTGGAGAGACCCAGTTCTCACAGCAATCAGCAGTCTACGTCTGGACTACATCTCTGTCAGTCGGGCATTTAGATTGTGTCCACACAAGCCTCAGAATGGAACCATATGTACAGGATTTAATAAATATTTTGATGAAAATTTCCAGCAGATTATAGCCAGACTATGAGCATGACTTCCAAATCTTACACATTCAGCTCCAATCCAAATAACTCTCTTACTAGCAGTTGGACCAAATGGTTTATAGCTGAGAGTTTTGTTAAGGCTCATGTATAAACAACTTTATTTTTTGGAAAATGAGATAGTTGTCCATTTATTTTTCAATATTCCTTAAAGAGCAGGTAGAGGGAAGATTGTTTCCAAATTTCTAAGAATAGCACTTTGTACACAAAATCCAACTATATCAAAACTTTTAGTAGATATTATCTAATAACATGGGTGACAATAGGACAAGTGACAATGAACGACACTTCTACATAGTACTTGAGAGTGAATAAAGCCTTCTGCAAATAATATGTCACAACTGATATGAGAAGCTAGGGGCTTAATGTCCCAATCAGTCTGACTGCTTAAAAATACACTATTTCCAGATACATGCAAATATATGTTGTATGATTTTCAAGATACATTTCCATAATAAAGGTGTTGAGTAATGCTCTTGATTTGTCATCTGCTTCCGTTGATTCACTCTGCTTCTGTCTCCTACCCTGTGAAGACCCACAATGGAGGCAAAGAAGTTTGCTACCGTGTGTTCAGCCCATGAAACGTGAGCTAACTAGAAAACAGAGTCAGTATTAGCAAATAGACCAATTAAAGTGGCTTCTCTGAACATACTCTCTGTGCCTATCATGGGATAAGCTAAACAGTGAATCCAGTCATATTTTTCTAAAGAACACACATCTTGAGGAAAATAATTTTAAAAAGAGAAAAATTATAGAGATAAATGTAAGCACGTGACCAGAGGCTTTAATATAAAGAAGCCAAATGTACTGCACTGTACCTGATGATTTGTCCAGCATAAAGGTCATGTTTTCATTTCCTGAGAGGATGCTGTATGTTAGTCTTCCGTTCCTTCCTTCATCTGGATCTTGGGCAGTTATGTGGTGCACGAGGGAGCCCACCACAGCATTCTCTTTGACGTGGGCAATGGGGAAAGACGTGAAATTGGGGCTGTGGTCATTTACATCTAATATCACTACCTTGGCCATCAGGGAGCTCAGTCGCCGGTCTGTCACATTCACAGCCTGATCGGATGCAGTTACTGTCAGGATGACAGCTGGAACTCTCTCTCTGTCAAGGGGGGATGCAGTGACTAATGTGCCAAATGAGGGGTGGATGAGAAATGGATTCATTCCAGGGTGGTGGGATTCAATGAAGTATTGTATTCTACTGTTCAGAAAACTGCCATCGCCATCTTTGGCATTGAAGACATACACCAGGCTACCTATGGGAACATTCTCTTCTATGCTGATCACAATGAACTCATCCTGGAAAGACGGGGAGTGGTCATTCTGATCTTCCACATCGATACTAAGGAAGACTGTGCTATTCAGGGGAGGAGTTTTGCTACGGTCTTTAGTAATCACTCTGAAAAGATAATGAGATGTTATTTCATAATCAAGTTCCTTAGAAAGGAACAAGTCTCCCGTTGAGCTATCGATTTCAAAGTGACCATCCTTGTCATCTGCAACAATACTAAAATGTAACTTTCCTCTATGATGTTGATGGTGATCAGATGATTTTATCAAGCTCATGAGTTTTGCAGGCTTCAAGTTTTCTGGTATAACCAAATGTCTAATATTCTGAGAAATGATAGCTGTCCCTTTGGATAGTGGTATGACCTGAAATAAGAATTAAAAAGGGCTGTTAATTTGGGGTATTTTTTTAAAAAGTTAAGCCAATACATGTTATGATATTATTTTGGAAGCTAATTCCTTCCATTTGTGTAATACACATATGTTAACTGGTGAGAAAATGTCTTTTTATATTTTATAACATCAGTATGACTCCAAAGATTGAAATCTGCATAATATCTCAGAGGTAAGAAACTACAGAATTTTCCACTTCCTAGATTGTTGTAACATGTGAAATGATAGTTTGATGAGGTTATTCTATAGTTAAGCTGATCTGTAGCCTTGTGATTCTTCAATGGGAATATGGAATGGCTAGTTCTCCAAATCACTCTTAATCTTAGAGACCAATATAATATAATGGCAGCATATGTGGACATTTTAAGTATCATGTTTCTTTGTTAACCTTATAGACATTTCTTCTAACCCACATATTCTTAACTGGTAACCTGTAATTTGGAACAGAACTTTTGGGTATATATAGTCTAGGTTATTATACCTACTTATATTAATACTACTGAATATCATGTGCATAAACAAAGAAATCTAGGTATTCACAGACAGCTTATTTCTGACTGGTTTGTGTAATATTTTCTACTGCTAAGATCTCCCAGAACTTATCTGTTCACTATTGTTAAAGTAAAATCTTATATATGGATTTCAAGAGACTTTTCTAAATTAAAAAAAACAACAACAACACAACAACAAAAAACTGTGGAATTTATTGTGTGGCCATTTGTTTATCTACAAGTTTCTCCCAGAAATTTATCAGGCCCTTGAAACTAGGAAAAAAATAAAAGAAAAAAAAGAGGTGGTTTTTGTGTGTGTGTTAAAAGCAAAGCAACATAAATGCCCATATTATGATAAAGTTAAGGACTGTACAAAGCTAATTTTAAAAATCATTTAGCTCCAAACCATATTTTTAGTGATAATAAAAAGGTACATATGTATGTACACAACTAAGATAGCATACGTACAATGCTCTCTTAAAAGAGTATGCATATATTGAATGCAACTTCACTCTGTATACTTGTATAATACCAAAAAACCCCTTCAGAACATTCTATGGTGACAATAGGACATTACCTGAATATTAATAACTGCCTGTCCTTGAAGTGGAGGCATGCCCAGGTCACTGGCAATTACAGTCATCCTGTAGGAAGTTCTATAATCGTATGAAAGTATCACGGTTGTTCTTATTTCACCACTGTTGGCATCAATCTTAAAGTGATCACAACTATCTTCTACACACAAACACGAAAGATTGAGAAATTAATCTTAATTGACAATACAGTAAACAGAGAATCATTTAATATAAATATATCTGTGATCATCTGGAATAATTATTTGACTTAAGCTCTGTGTGTGAGTATGAACATAAAACTAATAGTAAAATATGTCTTTATAGGAAACATAACAGATTTCTGAAAAACTTTATTATGGAAATTTTAAAATTAAAAAATTGGAATGATATAACAAATACCCAGTTCCTAGCACCTATGCTTCAATAATTATCAAATTACAGTCAATCTTATTCCAACCACAACCCATCCACATAATTCCTTTCCCCATTTGTTTTGAAGCAAATCCCAAAATCATATCATTTTTTTTCTATAACTAGTTCAACATGCACTTCTAAAAGATAAGGAGTATTTTAACAAAACCACACTACTATATTATACTTTTAAAAGATTATTTATTCCTTAATATTATCAAATATCCGGTCAGTTTTCAAATTTCCAATCGGCTCATAATTATATACATATTTTTGAGTTTGCTATTTAGTTTGTTAGATCAAAATAAAGTCCATATATTGTATTTCTCTTCACTCTATGGATTCTTGCCATCTGTCTCTTTATTTTGTCTTTGCAATTCATTTGTTGAAGAAACGGGATCATGCATCCTGAAGACTTTCCCATGGCCTGGATTTGGCTGTTGCATCTTCATCATGTAGCTTCACATGTTCATCTGTAAAGTGGAAGGTCAATCTAGAGAACAGGTCAGAATCTGGTTCAATTTTTTTTGGCAGGACTACTTCATAAGTGCTGTTTGTATTTCCCTTCAGAGGCACATGTCTGATTGCCTCTTTTGGTGATGTTAGCTTCCATTGATGCACAAGGCCTAGCTCCACTAACGATTCATTAAGTGTTGCAAAGGATAATATATTATCCTTCCTTCTTCATTTATTACTTGGAATATTTCAATAAAGAGAAACTTCCTCTCAGGGACTTTTTGATAACACAGCAGAACTGTTCATTATAGGAAAGGCAGGATAAATGCTTGATGTTAAACCTTAACCTACCAGTTTTCAAAATAATCTTTGTTTTCAAAATAATCATTATATTGGTTCACTAAGATGCTCTAATGCTCCATCTGTGATCAATAAAGTTTTATTTTGCTCTAAGAATCATTAAGGAACAAACTTAAATGTACTAAATGTGTTTCAACTTATTGCCATTATCATAAGTGATTCTCAAATTTTTCTATCTTTGAATGTTGCAGTCTTCTTAAAGTTGGTTTCTGGGTCTTTCTGACATGATCCTACCAGTCCTTAATAGCCTCTTTGTGTTTGGTATGACAAAATTGTACATGCTTATCTTGTAGGCTTCTTGTCCAAGACCAGGATTCAGCCATTTCTCCAAGGACTATTGGTTCCTCTGGTGGAAAATGGTTTTAGGAGACCATATCCTGGGCATTAGGGGTGTTCAATGCTTCTGTGCTGATTATTGCTTCTAGGTCTTTTCAGTGAACAAAGAAAATACCCACACATGAAATATGTTGATATTGACACTTTTATTTCAAATTGTCTAGCATTTTTTTAAAAAACAGATTTGAATTCTTCAATAAAATTTGAATACATCAAACAACCCATAAAAACTCTGATAAAGCTTGAACTATCATTCTTTTATTCAACAGTTGCTCAGTCATTATCATGGTACAGAGCCTTCCAGTTATAGGGGATATAAAGACCAATAAAACAGAACCTCTGCTTTTTAGAAACTCAGAGGTTACAGCAGAAAATCATGTAGCATTTATTTGTTGTGATTTCTATCCTTTGATCTATTTTATTCTCATAGGAATACTGTAGAATACTTTCATGATATGATACATATATTTGTTTCTATTTTATGATATTTATCTTGTTATATTTTGTTGTTACCTCTATTTTGCAATTAGGTGAAGTAAAAACAAAGATATGAACAACACAATATATCACCGTACTTTTTCATATCACTATGCCCTGAGTGACATTTTAAAAGCTGAATTTGTTAAATATAATAAGCATTCAGAAACATATAGTAAGCGCCCATGTTTTCACCTTCCAGACTGATCAACTCTCAATATTCTATTCGAATTTTTAAAGAAATGACAGGGTATAAATTCAATAGTAGGACCTGTGCATACCTCAAAATCTCATTCCCTTCTTCCTTCTCTGTAGACAGCCACTTTCCTAATGTGGGACTGTATCTTTCTTGTCCATATATCCATAAATAATATACAATATGGTTTTGCTTGTTTTAAAATAATGGTATGATAGGAGGGTTATAGATCAACATATTAATCTGTTTGTATGTGTGTGTCTGTTCCCTCTTCACTCCCATTTTCTCCAACAGGTATACCAAGAAATGTTCCCTTCCTTGTCCGAAATAAAATGGGAAGAAAATATACAAAGATTCTACTGACCTAACTGATCTAAGAGTCAGGAAGATTCCTGAATGCGTATTTACGAATCTAATTTTCTTCTCCTGAAGGTCAGATAAGAATAGGCTAAGGGAATGGGAGAGAAGGTTAAGAGGTAAATAATGGGATGACAGAGGGAAAAAAAAAAAAAGAGGAGAAAGAATGTCTGAAGCAGAGAAGAGCTAGAACATAGCAGTTCTCATATGTCAATCTGCTGCAGGCTCACCACCTCTGGACAATCCACTACCTCTGGAAAATCCACACTGTTCAAGTATCTAGAAGTTTGCTTTGAACTTCTGAAAAATGTCCAGATAAATAAATAGGATACCTTGTGTTGGCATAGGAGCATGAAAAGAGAACCTTACTCCCTAAGAAGTTAATGAAAAGAACCATCTGTAACTTTCCGAATGAAAAGCATTATAATGGACTCAAAGACACAGTTACAGTATAATTCTGTGCATCTTCTGCAACTTGCTTTTCTCACTTAACCATGTTTTCAAGATCTATTCATGCTGATATGCACGAAGTTCCAGTGCATTCGTTCCTATTAGAGTATTCCAAATGAATATAATACATTATGTGCTCAGTATGCAATTCAATATAGAAACAGTGCTTCACTGAAGAGCCTATTACTTGTCTCATTCTGCCTACTTATAAGAGTTACTCTAAGGTATATAACAGAAGGGGAATTTCAAATGCATAGCATAGGTGCACCTTAAATTTTATCAGATACTGAGTCAATGGTTTTCAAAGTGGTTATAATAAGGAGGTTGAGCATGTTTTAAAGTGTTTTTGATTATTAAGGTTTCTTTTCTGTGAATTATTTGTTAATATCCTTTGCCCCAGTTTTTAATTTATTTGTCTTACTAATATGTAAGAGCCCTTAATAAAGTCTTAATACTACCCTTTTATTGGTTAAATGGGTTGCAAGTATCTTCTCCTAGCCTATGATTTGACTTAAAACATTGTTTATACGGTCTTTGGTGAGGTTTCAAATGTTAATGTGGTCTATTTACCTATTTCTTTCTGAGTTTTTGCATTTTCTTTTTGTTTAAAAATCCTCCTTTAGCCTAAATGCCATATAGATTGTCTCTCATATTTTCTTCCATTAAGAATTCCTATATTTATATATTCTCATGATTGAAAGGTTGAGAGGTAGGGATATAGTTTTATTTTGCCATATGTGTAACCAATCACCTCATCATCATATATTGCTAGTCTATCTTTTCCCCATTTTTTTTGCCACCCCTGCCATATATCAAGCTTCCATATGTGTAAATTCTGTTTCTAAGCTCTCCACTTTTTTTTTATTCCACGGGCCTCTTTGTCAATCAATGAGCCAATACAATAGTGTCTTAATTACAAAAGTTTGTTAAGAATTGTCATCCTTAGGATATTGAGCATGAATATGCTATATCTTTTCATTTAATTCTTCTTTTATGTGCTTCATTAACAGTTTTGCAATTTTTGACATAAGGGTCTTATACATTTTGTTTTGGAATTTTCTCTATGTCCCTAATCAGGACAAATCTTGACTGGCAGAGGGTTGGTGTTCAAGCTTATATAATTTGATAGGCCTTTATTCTTTAAGAAAAAAATAGGACAATATTACAAATATTAATTGCCCACTGGCCCCCTAGGAGAAGCCAGTGCAAGTGAAGGACCCCAAGGTTTAAGCTCATTAGCTACATAGTAAATGTGCTCCTACATCCTATGGTTTTCTTTGTTATTCTGAATGAGACCTTTGAAAACTGCTGAGTTTTTAAAATGTTAGTGGTTTTGTATGTTGGCTTTGTTCCCAGAAAACTTGCTTCCTTATTAATTCCAATGGTTTCCTGTAGCATCTCTTGGGTTTTCCATGCAGATGATTAAATTATCTGCAGGTAAGTGCAGTGTTGTCTCTTGTTTTCTTATGTTCATGTCAAACATGACAAAACACTAAATATCTTTAAAAATAGTATAAAATACAGGGTCAACTGAAGAGTCTGAAAACACAGTCAATCACTGGAACAAATCTGAGAACTGTGCATTACAAAAGAAAAACATAAATGTAAGCCTGTCTCAATAAAGTTCCCATGTACACTTCCATGTATATGCATATGTGACCTTTTCTGGGTATGATTTATTCTGACTTTTAAAATATTTAATTTTCTGCCATGTATATTTGAACTTGAACATTTAAAGCTTAAATTTGTAAGAGATTCATCGATGCTTCACATTCATAAACATGTCTCTTTGTGCTTCATACCACTTTCCATCCATTAACTACTTTCCTTTCAATAAAACATTATTCATTTAAGGTGGATGATTTCTATTTAGGACACAGAAAAACTATGATTTCTCACTAAAGTTATAAAATCTTTATTTTAAAACAGAGTGATTCTTAACAATAAAAATGTATTTGTTTGTAATTAGGTGTTATTTCAAAGTTAACTAGAGCATTCTGAGTAATCAAAGCAGAACATGTATTTCCCAAAGGAGCTAGATATTTGATAAATGAAAGAGAAAAATCTAAAAGCTCTTAATTCTTTATGAGTAGTGACTTTTACCTGAAGATACTGAATACATAACTTCTCCATTGCTTCCTTCATCAAGATCCTTGGCAAACACAGTTGTAACCAACATATTTACTGGTTGGCCTTCCAGAACCTGTAGTTAAAACAAACTATTACAAATAAGTCACTGAAAATTTAAAAAGAAGTATCGATGAATCTTGAAATAACACATTACTGCTAAGACATGTAATTCAAATGTCTATCATATAAAAGTTATATGGGTGTAAGTCCATGAAAAGAATTCAACTTATAAATTTAAATCTCTTACTCATTTTGAACAAATTATCTGAAGTATTTGAACTAATTCTAGAAAAAGATTTCAAATTAAACAATCTTTGATTTTTGATGCATTTTGAATATTCTAGCATTTTCTCATTCTTCTTCTTCTCAGTATACTTTTAAAAAGGTTGTTGTTATGGTCCAAGAGATGTTAAAGGTAAACATCAACTTTTATTGCAGGAAACATACCTCACACAAGAAATGTACTTCATTAATTAAGAGGAACTTTTGAGAATATTGAAATATAAGTGTGAAGTTCAAATCCATGTTTAGAGTCCAACTGCCATGAAGTATTTTCATGATATAATTAGAAACCATACTGCAAAAGCAAGACAATTCTATCCATCTACCCCATGGGACCTAGGACCCCTCTCAATTAGAAACAGAGTGAGTATCACCATTCCCAAATCTTCCAGACTGGAGAATGAACAATGGACTAAAATAGACTAATCATTATTCTATTTTAGACTTATCGTTATAACAACTTTTATCATTGATATAAATGCAGTGGCCACCAGAGGTTCTGAGGAAAGAGAGAGGGAAGAATAGTTGTAATGTGGGGGCATTTTTGGGACATTGGAATTGTCCTGCATGACATTGCAATGACAGATGCAGGCTATTATATACTTTGTCATAACCTAAAAAATTGTGTGGGATAGAGTGTAAACTATAATATAAACTATAGTCCATGGTTAGTAGCAATGCTTCAATATGTGTTCATCAATTTGAGCAAATGTACCACACTAATGAAGTTTGTTGTTGATGTGGGAAAGTGTGGGAGGCGAGGGGTAGAGCATATGGGAATCCCCTATATTTTTTAAGTAACATTTCTGTAATCTAAAGCTTCCTTAAAAATAAAAAATAAAATAATTTTAAAAAGAAACCATAATGATAATATGTTAATGTTTTGCTTTGGTAAGATATTTCTTTTGGCTTTGGAAGATCAAGTTAAATAACTAACTTTCCAAATAACTTCCAAAATACCTTTCTGAGTTGTTCCATATGCATATTTAATCACATTCTGAATGTCCAATTCAATTTTTTTACAGTAGTAGCTTCCAAACCTTTTACTCATATGGTACATTCATTAAAAAATTATGAGTCCCTCCAATATATATTTATTTATAAATTATGTACATGAATTTATATGCTAATTTTTATGTACATTATAAACATACAAAACATGGAAACAAAAAATGATGAACTCATATAAATATAATTAGAAATTCTAATATATTGTACATGTGCTCAAAAGGATCAGCTTTCATAATTTCTGTGAAATCTCTGTATGTCTATCCACTTTAGAGCTAAAGATTGCTTCCCTATCCTTAACTGCCATCTTAAAGATATATCAACTGTTCATAAGGAGCCTGCACAAAGACATGAATGCAAACTACCGGAAAAACAATTCACGCCTAAGGATTACTGACAATGGTATACCATTATGTTTGTGTACAAAGGGCATATTATAATATAACTGAATGTGCAATCCCAAATATTATGTGTAATCATTTTCTAAAAAATTGTTTTTGACATTTGCAAAGTGTTTCCTAGGTCTTTTAGAAATGTATATATCTCCACAGAAGCTGATTTGATAAATTCACACTTGTTGCCACAAGATGGTGCTCAAATGTTGTAGACTTCCATATAAACCAAGAGTGTAACAGATTCATGACAAGGCTGCCTCACGGCTTCACTCCACACACCTTGATGTGTAATTCCTTTCCAGAGGGACACTGGGGAAAATGGGGCCTGTAATCGTTGCTGTCAGTGACTGAGATATAAACCACCGTGGTGGCATTTCGCGGTGGAGAGCCGTGGTCAGTCACCAGGACAGACACCCGATGGTGCGCTTGATGCTCGTGATCCAATGCCACCCAACTTACAAGTTCACCTGAAGAGCAGAGTAGAACACAAGAGACAGACACTGTACTAGAATAGTGGTCTGATACGCCACACCCAAAACAATCCGCACAAAGGATAATCGAATATAGAGCTCTGAGTAAAAGCACGACTTCCAAAGACTATGTACTTTGCAGTTTGGTGCTAATGTTTAAAAGAATTTTTCTGAAGTTTTTGCTGAAAATTCCACTGCAGATTAGTCATTCTTTATTTCAAATTACCTACTGTGAATTATTTGGACTAAAAAAAATTAATTCGTTAAAAACAATCGATAAAACACTCTGTCAGAACTCAGTAATAATGTGGAAGATTTACTATTACTGCGGGTCCCCCTTTAGGCTGCTATAAAAGAGTAGTGGAAAGCTCATGATCTCTGGCATCACTATTTCTGGGTTTGGGTCCCATTTTTCCCACCTCAGGCATGTAATGACCTCTCTGAGCCTATCTCCTAGGGCTGCTGGCAGAAACAAATGTAATAATAAATTTAGAAGTATTTTTGTGAACTGTAATTATTACACTCATGGTACTTATTATAATTACTGTAAAATAATGGCAAAATACCTTTCTGAAAATTCAATAATATTCCTTAGGCAATGGTTTGCCTTTTACTTGTACAGTTATTTTTATCTCACAAAATGTATGGCATAAAACTGTAACAGCCTCTGCCTATTCCAAGGGTGAGGCTGAATGCACTCTCAGGGAGCCCATCTCCTGCTATAGAGCTCTGCCAGGCATTGATTTCTTCATCATGTATGAAAATACCCATTTGTGAGAAAGTAAATATGAAACTACCACATTATGTTTCTATTTCTAAGGATTTTTTTCCACTTAATCCAAGTGAAATGGCATTTTTCAAACAAAACAAAAAGAAGAAATGTGGAACACAAGAAAATTCATGTTTGGGTAAGATCTTGAATTAGTGAATTTACTATATTCAGTGTTTACCATAACTGTTTTTTTTTTAATTAACAATAATCACACACAGCTGTATTTTCTTAAGTTGCAAATTGAATTCTTCTCTGAAAACTCTAAATCATTAATGGTGACAGCTTTTTATGGGATGAACCAACTCTGACAAGTGTCAGATATCTAGAAGTCAGTGGTGAAAAAGATGTGGGGCTCAGTCTGGGGTAGGGGCATGGGTGATGCCAAGTCAGGGTTCAATAAGAGTGTGAGTCTTGATTACTAGAAAGTCGGCAAGGAGCACCAGGATGCGAGGGGAGTGATACTCACATGCTCTGACAGATACTGCTCAGTCCTTGCCTTGCCATAATATACCCAGCCCTGGTGAATGGGAACAATTTACAAGTACATAGTCTACAAGGCAGAGCATGTCAGGAATTATCTCCTCTATTCAAAGTAAAGAAACTGAAGCTCTGAGGTTATGCTCCTTGCTCAAGGCCATACAACACAACTAGGAATGAACACCTGGTCTTCTGAATCTGGGGGCAGGACTGATTGTGAGAGAGAGAAGGCCATAGGGAACGGATTTTAGTTTTTATATTAAAACAAAACAAAAAAAGCAAAAAAAAAAAAAAAAAAGCCATAGAAGACCTAGAAAAAGATTTAGCTGCCATGCAAAGTGTAAACAGAGCCATCAAGTATAGCTGTGCACCTTGTTCCCTGCAGAGGGGGACCCAGCTTTGGGAGTGAATGGGAGCTGAAATCCAGCTTGCACTCTTCAGGGTCAGCCACAAGCCAGGTGAAAAGCTACATGTGAGTGGAGGGAGCAGCACCTTTTCCTAATTCACACAAAGGTTCCTTTAGAGAAAGGCTTGAAGAAATTAGAAATGAATTCAAATGCTTTCCCCATTAAAGAGCAGGGGACACCACCATTTACATGTGCTATGATATAAATGGTGCCTCCTGGAATTGTACATGTTGGTCTCTTACCTCCTACTTGCTCCATGACCCAGGTCTCAGTTTCCCTGGTTATATAGTTGCAGGAGAATTACATTTTGTTTGTATGTAGTGTAGGGATTAAATAAACTCCTTGTAAACTTGTACAATATAAATTATAAAATACAGCTACATTTTTATATTTAATTTTTAAATTAAGACTTCAAAAAAGTCACTGCAAATATCCCCCTGTTCTTTCCTTCTCTTACCAAAATGAGAATGGGGACTTCTAGCCATAGAGTGATTTTTAAATCTTAACTAATAGACTGATTTCTAGTTTTCAATTGATGAAATTTACATTCCATAGAATATTTTTTGACATTGTGAATAACATCTACAAATGAAAATGAATGGGTGATGGAAAAAATTAAACTTTACATAAGAATTTATTCAACCCATTTTTGACTGTACCTCTAATTCAGAGCAAGAACCATATATTGGTAAGAGTAGAATGGATCATAGAAGTAACAGTATATTAAATTTTTACTTCATTTAAACATCACACAATACTATAATCAAATACACACATTTACTAAGCACTATTATTTTATGCATATGTTTGTATGAATGCTATGCCTAGAAGATTTGCATTTCATCGGTCCCAATTTTAAAGGAATAGGTAGGAGCTACAAAATGCTACCTGTAGTAGGATTCATCTTGAAGAATTTGCCATCAGACAAAAGAAAATATGATAGCTGTCCATTCTTTCCGGAGTCTCTGTCAATTGCTGTAATTTTGCCTATTGCCCCTTTGGGAACAGGGCTCTCCTCAACTTTCAAAAAAAACACATCATGCAAGAAGGTAGGGGAATTGTCGTTCTCATCCAGGACATGAACAATTACCGAAGTGCTCACGTTTTGCAATGATCTGTCCTCTGGGATCCAGGCAAATGCTCTAAAATTATATGTCTGCATAGATTCATAGTCGAGCTGTCGCTGTAAATAAATCCAACCCGTGTAAGGGCTGATGCCAAACACAGCAGAGTCCATGCTGGGTTCCAGTGAGTACAAAAGCTGTGGAGTTGTAGGCTGTGGGTCAAGTGGGTAGGCGTGTATTTGCAGTATTTGGGTAGTCAGGGAGACAGACTCACTAACATCAATTTGATAGACCAAATTTTCAAAAGACAAGGATGGGCTTGATTCTTGTTGCTCGATAACCACTGTCAGCACTAACTGGGATGTCTGTGGAGGCGCTCCTAGGTCCTCGGCCACAAGAGTTAACATGTGTTTCTGCGGCCCCTCCCCTCCCAGACTCTCACTGAGGAACACCACGCCAAGTTCAGGGTCAATGGTAAAGACGCTTGGATTCTGGCTTGCAATGGAGTATCGGATAAATCCATTTGGCCCACTGTCTTTGTCTTCTGCACGTGCAAGGTACAAGGCTGTGCCAGGCGGTGTGCTCTGTAATATTTTAATCTCGTCAGAAGCTGTGGGAAAGGCTGGGTGGTTATCATTGACATCCATCACAGTTATGTTGACTTCTGTGCTGCTCAAGATCGGGGAGCTGCCAAGCTGCGCCTGGACTGTGAGCACAACCACGGGCTGCATTTCATGATCCAAAGGCTTCTGGGTACGAAGGATGCCCAGCCACGGGTTAATAGAGAACTTTCCATCCAGATCGCCAGAGGAGATTCTGTAAAAGATTGGCTCGGAGGAATCTGAAGAAAAGGGAAAGCAATCACTGCATGCCAGAAAAAAAAAAAAAAGTGCATACTGACAATCTGAAAGCTCAAAGTGTTAATACATATTATATCTGTGGAGAATACAATGCAATATCTTACTTCTTCTTCAGCTCTTCAAAGCTTTTTGAGAAGTAGACATGGGGTTTAAGATGTATAAATGGACAAAGGTAATGTCTGATGTACAAAGAGCAAGCCACAGGTTTGCTTCCTGTGATAAGTAAAACGAAAAGAGATTCAGAGCATAATTTGAAAACCTTTTACTTTATATTTGAGGAAACCAAGTTAAATTGACTTTCATATCTATTTATGAATGCCAAATACCCTCCACAAAGATTGAAAAAAAGAGAGAGGGGGAGGAAAAGGAGGAGCCTGGAGGGAGGACAAGAATTCTGGAGAAGAAATTCACTTCTAGGAATTTCTCCTGCAGACGTACCTCTACAAGTATGAAAGATAGTCGTACAAAAATATTTGCTCGAGTACTATCCAGAGTAGCAGAAAAATTGTAAACCATTCAAATTGACAACAAAAGAGAAATGTTTGAATAAAACATGCTTTGTATCTAAGTTGAAATATATATAACTATTTTTAATGAACTAGAATACTGTACAGTTACATGAGAAGCTGTCCAGTATATAGTAAGTGAAAAGAAAACTGTAGAACAACAAATACAGTAGGATGCATTTTTATAAAAGAAATTTTAAAGTGTTGTGTTTTAGGAGGTAGGTTATGGAGGCTTACACGTTTCACATTATGATTATTTTGCATTGTTTTAAATTTTCTTTTAGAAGTACTTACTAGTTTTGTAAGCAGAAAAAGATTTATTTTAAGATAGAAACAATGTTCAAAGGTTTCTAAAAGTTGCAAGTTGCAGGTTTCACTATGTCCCTTCATTCTTTGTATATTGAAGAAAAGTATTATTCAAGTTTGTAGAGCTCAGGAAAAATACAGAGAATGTTCCAGTAATGGACTTCAATATAGCATAAGCAGTAAGCACTTACTCGAGGACCCTCTTGCTTTCACTGCTCCAACAGGGCTGTCTTCTGGCAAGTCCTCATAAACTGAGAAAGTATACTTAGACCTTTCAAACCCAGCAGGCGCCAGAGTGGTCTGAAGAATGTGTACAGTGACATCAGCATTAACGGCAGAGGTGAGCCCACCGCCATCTCGAGCACAGACCATCAGCAAAAGTGTAATGGATCCCAAATGACTAAGAGTTGATGCCAAGTAAATAATTCCTAGGTAGGGAAAAGAGAGTATTAATAAGCAGGTAACCTGCAAAATCTACTGATGAGCAATAATACCACCTGACTTGTTAAGTTCACTTTCCAACTAAAGAGTGTATTTGCAAAATTATGATCCAAAGCCTGTCAAATAAGCAATATTTTCCTAGCGCTTAACGATTAGGCATCTTGGAAATATGCCAATCCACTAAGAAAACATAAAATTGCATTGCCTTCATTAGGCCTCACGACCATATCACCCACCCAGGATGAAGGAAGAATAGAGTATATACCATAGTCTACTAAATGGTAGGCTAATTTACAAGCTGCCCAGGCACCAGGATCCTAAACTTTCATCTTAAGTATTTGACATCTGCTCTGCACTAAAGGGTATGGGGCAGCACTCTCTAAACTGAGTCTACTCTACCTTTGTAGGTGAGAGGGAGTAATTCCTATAGCCATGGATAAGAAAATTTCGATAAATGTTAAAAGCATGGGGACAGGAGTGACAAGTTAGACCTCTGTTCACAGTGTGTGTGGGAGACGGGGAGTTCATGGACACATTGGGGGAGTCCCAATTATTACTTAATATTGTTAAATACTACCCTTTACTGTGCTAGTTTGAAAACATGAAAAATAAATCCAAGGTAACCAACTTAGGAAATGGTCATGTTGGTTTCATTTAATGAGAAAGAAAATATATGTAAACGTATTAAATGAATTCACATTCAAACAATTATGGGTGAACTTTATGGAATCTATCACAGTACACCTGCCATAACTATTAAATAAAGGAATATGGCAATTTTTTTCTAGTTTATGAAAAGCTGGCAAAAATGTTGGAATCATCAGTTTTCTAGGCATAAAAAAGCTAACAATCATTCATTTTCTTTCTTTTTTAAGTAAAAATCTTGCAACTTCAATTTCTCATTCCTACTTCTGTTAGAAATTTAATAAAATATGTCTTATTTCTTTTTGGCATCACAGATCCTCATACTTGAGTCAAATATCCTGTCTGACCGTCTCCAGGCACAACATTCCTGTTTTCCTTAATCGTTCTTTATCTAACATGACATCAGTTATTTCACTACTACACTTCTTTCTCCTGAACACTATTCTAGTTGATCCTCTAAGCCTGGCACCCAACATGAACACATGGTTCCAGATACAATCTAACTATCACACAGCAGAGTATAAACACTCTTTATTAGAATGCTACAAAATACAAATGCAACCAACTATTATTATACCAGGTTTTAGCAGCCATATTAAAGTTTGGGTTCACACTGATTTGGTCATCTGCGAAAGTCTCAATATTTATCACATGAACATCTAAGTTGGAGCTTTTCCATCTTATTGATGCAGTTTTAAAAATTCTTGTTTTTATTATTAAAGTATATGCTTGATAAGAAAATAAAAATGCACAAATGTCTGCAGAAGAGAATGAAAAGTCCCCTACCCCAGCCATCCCCATTCCCCATTCATCCCGAGTTAACTCAATTTTATTTATAGAGAAATGTGAAAAGGTTCTATACAGTAACTTTTGCTCTGGGCACAGTGCACTATTTATAATCTCCAGAATAGACCTCACTCTTTCGTATTTGGATATGCTGCATCCACTTCCTGGAACAACTTTCTGCATCTTCTTTAACTTAATGATTTCTTTTCATACTGTCAAAACACTGCTCAAGCTTCATCTGGTGCAGATAGGCTTGCCTTACCCTCTACTTTTAAATACCACTCTTCTTTAATCCCACAGTGGCCTATGTACATACATCTACTAAACATTTAACATACTGAATCTTTAATTATCAATTTTTAAGTCCTTCTTATGATTTATTCATTCAGTCACTCAATGATTTATAATAAGCTAGAAAGATATTTTGGAAAAATATTTACAACACATATGACAAACAATGATTTAATAGTCTGAATAAATAAAGTGCACTGCAATCAAGATGAAAAATACAAGTAAACCAAAAGTTAGGTTTGCAGTGGATAAGAAAGGATAGCACATACAAGAAAGAATAAAATTATAATAACTATACTAACTAATAACAAAGGAACTGTAAATTAAAACAATTGCTTCTTTTTTGTAGCTCTAATATTTGCTGAAATTTTTAAGTGATAATAACCAGAGTTAACAAGGCTGCAATATTTATGAACACAGTCCAAAAACCACTTTGGCAATAGTTACCAAACTGTAAATTGTTCATATCCAATAACCTAGAATGTACCCTATACTTGCATAAGTGCACAAAAATATACAGGCAGGATGTTCTTTGCAACATTGCAAATGATCTTAATATCCAACAAGAACAGAATGAATGGTCCAATCAATTGCCATATATTAATACAATAGAATTACTATGTAGCATACAAAAAGAATGAAGACTAAACAAAAATCTAGAAATATTTTTACATGCCATATTTTTTCATGAAAAGCAAGTTGCAAAAGTGAATCTATAGTATCAATCCAATGTATTAAAAAATTTTAGTACTGCATAAACACTAAAAATTGGTGGTATATCTCTATTTACTACTAAAGAAAAGTTAATGAAATACTGCTGAAGATAGAGTACAGAACAATATGCAAAGTATAATCACAAAAGCATAATAATAAATACTAACATGTATATTATGTGTGTATTCACACATAGATAAAGAAGCACATTGGAAAATATTGGAAGGATATGAACTATAAATAGAAGTTATCTCTGAGAGCTGATATTGTGGAAAGGCTCACATTCTACTTCTTACATTCTTACAGTTTCTCAATATTTAACAAAGAGCAAATGTTAACTTTGTAATTATAAAAAGTCTATATTAAAATATTAAAGATACTCAGAAAAAAAGATACATTTATTACCAAAAAAAATTATACTTACCTCTCTTTAGAACTATGTAGGAAGCTTACTTGCTGCAGTGAAGATTTAGATTGGACATAAAAATGTGTATCTTTAAAATAATTGCAAAAGATACCTCTAAAAATAGGATTCTTATGTAAAAATCTTCAAGGATGAATATCACTGGAAATTTCAGAATCAGCAAGTGAAGATATTTAGGAGATCTGTATTCAATTAAATGAGTCCTTGAAATTAAAAGATATACTGTAAAAATTGTCTATATAAAACTATGTGAATGTGTGATTTGTATACAAACAAAATTATGTCTTAAATATTCAAATTCCTAGCAAAATGAGTCACAGTAATGTATGGTAAATTGTGAAACCTAAAAAAAACAAATATCTGCACTATATTCAGTCTGCTATTTAAAAGTATTATCTCTGGTGTATTTAAGAATACCCATTCTAAATCCACAAACTGCATCTTAAATTGAGATAATTTAACAATAAGGTTGGTGTATTAGTCAGCCAGAGGGGTGCTGATGCAAAATACCAGAAATCTGTTGGCTTTTATAATGGGTATTTATTTGGGGTAGAAGCTTACAGTTACCAGGCCATAAAGCATAAGTTACTTCCCTCACCAAAGTCTATTGCCACATGTTGGGGCAAGATGGCTGACAACATCTGCCAAGAGTTCAGGTTTCTTGGGTTCCTCTCTTCATGGGGCTCTGTTTCTCTCTGGGCTCAGCTGCTGTGCTCTCTCCACAAGGCCAGCTGTAGACTACTAGGTGAATGGCTCTGTCTCTCTTCCCCGGGCTTCTGCCGTGTCTAAGGAGCCATCTCTATTCCTCTGTGTTCTTCTCCTGTGTGTTCACTTCCCAGGCTCCAGTTCAAAACTCCCAACTCTGTCCTTTGCCATGTCTTTTCTCTGTGAGTCCCCACTCACCTAGGGGTGGGGACTCAACACCCTACTGACGTGGCCCAATCGAAGTCCTCATCATAATTTAATCAATTAAAAGTGATACCTCTGACAGACCAGTTTACAAACATAATCCAATAATTATTTTTGGAATTCATTAACAATGCCAAACTGCTATAGTTGGGATCCTAGTAATTTGACAATGGGGAGGAAGAAGCCACATGTAATTTAAGTGATACTTTCATTATTTTATCTTTGATATCACCCAGATGTTATTCCATGTAGCAAAATTAGGTTTCTTGCTATTTTAACAAAATTTCAATGGTAAATGTCTATCTTATTTTTCATAGTACAGGTTCTTGATACATGTGAAGGAAAAGAAAAGGCAAGGGAAAAGAAGACACTCTGACAAATAAAGAGGGTTACACAAATACAGCTTTGCCAAGAATCTATACCCTTAAAAAACTTATAAAAATTGATCAACAGCTAAGTGTACTGCCAACAAAGTAGATAAGTAAGCACTGTTAGTTATAGGTGAACATGAGACAGCACACATTAAAGTTACGTGAAAGCAGTGAAGAAGTACACATATGTTAACTGGTATTAAAGAGGGATTATCTTGGGACTTTGCTGCAACAGCATTCAAGGAAGTGAATTTAGGTGGGGATGGGTTGGGAATTGCACTTCCCCAAGTAAAGTATCTTTCAAGGTATTGTTTGAAAGTGTACCTACTCTAGAAAATCATATTCTTAAAGCTAATCCATTTCCTGTGGGTATAAATCTTTTGTAAGTAAGACCTTTGGACTAGGTTACTTCAGTTAGGGCATGGCCCAGGGTGGGTCTTAATCCTCTTACTGGAATCCTTTATAAATGGGATGAATACAGAGAGAAAGCCACAGAAGCAAGAAGATGAAGCAATGGAACCTGGAAGAGAAGGAAGAGACTAGCAGACACCATCATGTGCCTTGCCATCTGAGAGAGAAGTCAGGATCGTTCGTAGCCAGTCTTTGGGGAGAAAGCACTGCCTGATGATGCCTTGATTTAGACATTTTTCTCAGCCTCAAAACTGAAACTTTGTAAGCTAATAAATTCCTACTGTTAAAAGCCAACTGATTTTATGGTATCTGCTTTTGGCAGCTTAGCAAACTAAAACAGATTTTGGTACCAGGAGAGTAGGGTGATACATTGCAAATACCAAAAATGTTAAAAAGTCTTTGCAATTGTGTAATAATTAAAAGTGGGAAGGATTGTGCGGTGCTTAATAGAAAATGTCTAGATTTCTTTGAAGAGACTGTTGTCAGAAATATGAACACTAAAGATACTTCCGATGAGGTCTTAGGTAGAAATGATGAACGTGCCATTGCAAACTGGAAGAAAGGTGATCCTTGTTTTAAAGTGGCAGAGAATTTGGCAAAATTGAGTCCTGATGTTGGATTAAAGGCAGAATTTGAAAGTGATGCACTAGGATATTTAGCTGAGGAGATTTCTAAACTAAATGTGAAACCGACAAGTTTTTTTGCAAGATCTGTATGTTTAGTCCACTACGAGCCTCGACTAAAAGGGACAGAAAAGGGGCAGATTGAAGGAAAACTGATTTTAAAGGCAGAGCCATGGAAGCCGAGGTCTGGACTGAAGACATCTTCTCAGGCCAAGAGAGCGGGCCCACCCATCTGCATGGAAAGGGTGAGTATGTCTTGGTCCTTGAAAAGTGTGGGCCTTTGCCATATCGTTCAGGAAGAGTGTTACCACCCACCTTCTCTCAGATGCCTGGGGAAATGCAGAGAGTCTGGTCACCACCCCAATGCTGGCTGTCACTCCAATACTTGAAGAAGTTGGAGATTTTTCACCCCTGTGTTTGTGTAGAGCATGGCCACTGCACAACTACTTGTAAAGGGTGGGGCTGCTGCTCCATCAGGCCTGGAGGACAAAGCATCATTCTGTAGGTGACTTTCAGACCTTGAAGTCTAATGAAGTATGCCCTGCAGGGTTTCAGAATTGTTTGGGACCCGTGATCCCTGTTTTCCTTCCATAGGGAGAACCCTATGGGAATGGAAATGTTTATCCTATGACTGTCCCTCCATTGTATATTGGAAGCAGATAACTTGTTCTGTAGGTTTCAAAGGTCCACAGAGGGAAGAGAATTGTGTCTCAGGACAGACCACACTTATAAAAGACAGTGATAAGATATTTAATATTGTTACTGAAATGAGTTAAGGCTTTTGGGATATTGTGATGGAATGAATGTATTTGCATACAGAAAAAAAATGTCTTTTGAGGGTCCAGAGGGTGGAGTTTGGTGGTTTGGAACTGTATATACCCCAGAAAATCATGTTCTTAAAGCTAATCCATTCCTGTGGGTGTACACCTATTATAAGTAGGATCTTTTGATTAGGTTACTTCAGTTAAGGCATGGCCCGAGGTGGGTCTTAAACCTCTTATTGGAGCCCTTTTAAAATGGGATGGAGAGAGAAAAAGAGACAGTACACGCATCATGAAGAAAGAAGCTGAAAGCAAAGCAACTCGGAAGAGAAGGGCAAGACCAGCAGAATCACCAAGTGTCTTGCCACATGACAGAAGAGTTCAGGATTGCTGGAGGCCAGTCTTTGGGGAGAAAGCACTGCCTGATGATGCCTTGATTTGGACATTTTTTTAGCCTCAAAACCATAAGCTTGTAAGTTAATAAATT
>JAQZBX010013264.1:0-40075 GCA_029593785.1 Cabassous unicinctus | reverse complement strand
CCCCTAGCTCTTCCGGCACCCTATCAACCCTGACAACCGCTCCCTATCCCCCTGCCCCCTCCCAACCCCCCTTTACATGGCCGCTAAGGCTAAGATAAAGAACAGCTTCCCGCGTCTCTCAAGCCGCCTAAGTTAAGAAAAGCCCGCGTCTCTCAACTACCGGCGACGAGAACCCACGAATCCCCAACCACCATTCATCTTTAAACCCACCAATCCCTACCCTCCTCCCTGTTCGCGCCACAACCTTCCCGCCAACCCCATGCCCGCCAATCAACAACCGTCACATCCCCCTTTGCCCTATAAAAGGTGTTGCATTTTCTGAATAAACAGACCTGCACCATCAGCCTCGTCTCCGCGGTCGTCTCTCTTTGTGCCGCGTCCGTCCTCCACAACCGTCACCCCCCACTGGGGGCCCCGCAGAGGCCCCCGATCTCCCCTCAAGGAATCTTAACTTTTAAGAAATAAAGGTTTATTCATTAGATGTCTACTAGTTAAAATTCTTATTATTATTTGTTACTATAATTATGAATTATGTATAAAATCCTTAAATACTAGTCAAAACTTTAATAATACAATATATTATGTACTTAAGTAATTTGATAACTTGTAACACATAATTATATATTATTGAATGCATATATAAATCTCTTCTTTTGAGTTTAAACAATCCTAAAACTGAATGTAGCAGGGAAAAAAATCAGTGGGTATTATTCAAACCTAAAAATAAAACATGATGAAAAAAAATGTCAATCAACAAACCAATGCCTTGATAGTAAGCACTTTTCATATTTTAGAAAGAATAATGAAAGCTAAAACAGTAAGCACATCAGGGATGTTTTGTAAAAAATAAAAATAGTAAAGTGCATGTTGTGTTCCTGAGAAGGCTGGAACCTTTCTCAGAGACTAAGGCATAAACCTTAGAATGTACTGCCCAAAAAGTGTTCTGTTCCTTTCCTGAGAAGGCTGGCCACTTCCTCAGGAATAAACACAGTGCTCACAATTTGGCATCTATAATATCAAGTTCATCAATCTTGAACACAGTAAAAAAATAGTCCCTAGTCAGATCAATTAAAGTCCCATCCTAAGAAAAAGTGCTCTACACAAGTGTTTTCAATCAAAACTCTAGTGTCAGCTGCTAATTCAAAACCTCCCAACCAAAAGCTAGTTGTTGGTGAGTTTATATTTAAAACTGCTCTATTTATCTATCACTCTATAACTCTATTTAATATTAATTTAGTCTTTTAATTATGTTATTCTTGTTTCTCACTCTAATTTTCAGTATAAACTAATTAAATATACATATTAATATTTATCTTGTATCTATCCAGGGCTCTAGCCACAAATAAGCCAGGTATATCATTGTGTCCCCCATTTTGGTAAGCATGTGAATGTATGTATACATATCATAAAATATTGAAATATAACAGTTAAACTGTTATAGACTTTGTTAAAAAAGAAACAGTCTTTGTTATAGACTGTAAAAAAATCCTGAATAAAAAGTGTGCTGGGGATCAGATTAAGAGCATAGCTTATTCAGCTGCTCTCCCCTGACCTCTCTCAACCTACGTGTTCAGAGTAATTTAATTGTGCTGTAGTGGGCTCTGCTGAAGAGACCCCCACAAGACATTGCAGGACATATTCCTGCAATTTTCACATTGGTAAATTGCTTAGGCATGGTTTTTCATATCTGTTGAAAACATTAAAATATGATAATTACATCAATCATCTAACATCTTTAGAATTTTTCTCACTTTGTTTTTCTATCAATGACTCTTTTTTATTCTGAAGATTGTTTTCAAGGTCATCAGTGTATCACCAGGAAAAAAAGATTACTTGACATGTCCATATATGAAGATTTCCTTTCTTTTTAATGGAAAAGATTAACTTTGAATTTTTGGAAATAATACAGGATTTAGTTGTTGTTATTCATAATTGGAAATCTATGTTAGTTCTTTTGATGGTTAGTCTTATGTGTCAACTTTGTCAGGTGATGGTGTCTCATTGTTTGGTTAAGAAAGTACTGCTCTGATGGTTATTTAAGGAAATTTTGTGGACTTATTTAATCAGTAAGTTGAGTGCATCTATGGCTGTTTACATCTCCAATCAACTGAGATTTCCTTCAACAAGGAGAAACATTTCATGTAATCAATTGAAGACTTTAAAAGGAGAATTAATGATTTCACCAGTCAGAAGAGAAAATTTACATCTCTACTTTGGCAAGCCAGCCATTCCTGGATAATTCAAACATCATCAGAGTTCCTGATTTGCAGTATGTCCTATGGATATTGGATTTAGGCTTCCCCACAGTCATGTGAGATAATTTTAATACAAACCTCCTAATACTTACAGATAGTTGGTTCTGTTTCCCTAGAGAACCCTGAATAATACAGTTCCTGTGGAGTGAATTTCTCTATGGTGCATCATGGAAATATAGGCTCAGGTCTAACAAAGATTCTCAGCAAATGACTGCTTTATTACACTACACAAATAGTCTATAAGAGATGGGGATGACATTCCATTGTGGCCAGTCCCCCAGGGAGGCAAGTACTGGAATCAGAGTTGGTAAATTGCAGCTCTGCCTGCCCCACTTTGCCTTCATGTCAAAAAGGAGGGACCAAGGGTTGAGTATTTGTGTACCCAAAGGGGAGAGGGCCCTGCTACTGAGACTCCCTGTCCTGATAATCAGTTGGAACTGTTTGTTCCTGGTTTTGGTTTTTGGTTCAAGGTACAGTCAAGCCTTTCCATTAAAATTCACAACACCTGCAGTTGTATAATGGAAACATATTGACACCTGCACACCAAAGGAAGGGGTAGGCAAGGACTGGAGGATGGCCACTTTGTATGTCCATAATTTCCCCAGCATCCAGCCCCTCAGCCTCTCATCCAGCCTACTCCTCCAAATTAACTTTTACAACATAAGCCCACCTCCCACCTCAGACAAAGGGGTGGAGACAAAGGTGGAGGTGGATCAGGCCTAGAAGTCAAGACTCTCAACAGTGTTTAGAATAAAAGTTTAGGAACTCCAGCAGTTGCAGCACATTAAGAGGGCTTTGCTTACGCATTAAATTACTCCACCTAGGGTGATCAGGCCTGCCTGGAGTAATGGTTGCATCCTTGCCCACTAACCCCCTGGGAACCACCTGAAGAGGTCCTGCATATAATCTGTTTGTACCTTTTGTAGCCAGTGGGCATGTTGTTGGATTTTAGTCACCTGTCTGTCTCACCTGAGATTTTAATGAACATACACTGAAGGTGTTTGCAATAGCACATATGGCTCCTTGTTGGGCTAGGAGGGTGTCTAAGGCAATGTGATTTTGGATCTTGGTGTAGTCATTCACAGGCAAGACAAGTGGGTCCTGGGACACAGAAGTAGATGAAGGGGTTAGATGGTAGATTTATCAGTTGGACAGTTTCCCTGCAGCCATGATGGCCCCACATCAATTGGAAAACGTGTTCTCCTTCCAGGTTGCTGCCAATTCAAATCTTCAGAAAACAGGAGCAAGGAGGATAACCTAGTCCTGGCATGGTGCTCATGCAACCACTTCCATAGGAGACAATTTTCAGTAGCTTATCTTTGCATTCTAAGGCCACCTAATCTGTCCCTTGCCTTGAGATATAACCTCACCTCTTTCCCCTTGATTTGAGTGTATTGTCGATATCTTTTGGTCCAACTTCTCCCCTTCCTGATAGATGAGGGTTCTCAGCACTCCTCAAATGTATTACATGATGTTCACAAGGGGATTGTTGGCCCACCCAACCAGGGGTAGGCATCACCCATTAAATTCTGGAATGTATGCATTAGGCTTTGTGGGTTCAGCCCATGCATATTAAGCACTTCTAGGCCCACTTCTGTCATCCCACCCCTCCACCACGTGGCTGTTACCTCCCACCATTTTGGGAATCATGTGGTGGCTGTAATGGGGTTAAAGGTAGGATAATTCACTGGTAGTGACTGAAAAACACAGTCCCAATGGTACATCTTGGTCTCCCTTTCAGAGGCAATTCTCATTTTATGTGTTTAATGGTAACTGTGCAACAAAGCCTGGGTCACTCCTCCACCTTCAACCTCTTTCTGTTGCTGTAGTCAATAAATAAGGCAATTTTATCCTTACAAGGAAATGCTGTGCTCAGCTTCCAGAGGGCCCAAGTAACACAGACAATCTATCCAGTAAGAGTTGTCAAGGTGTAGACACTAAACCTCCTTTTTCAGGAGTCCATTAAAGTTCTCTACAATGCCAGCTGCCTGGGGGTGGTTGGCATCATTCACAGATGTTTTGATGATTAGGTTCATGTGACAACTTAGCCAGATAATGGCACCTGGTTGTTAGGTCAAGTAAGCATTATGTCAAGTAACAACTATACTATGAGCACATTTCATCGCCTTAAATTATTAGTAGGTTGACTGTATCTGTAGTAGTTTTGCACTATCAATGAATTCCAAAAATGGATATTAGATTACATTTGTGAACTGGTCTTTTCCTCTGGGCATATTAGATTATATTGGATTCAGATGTCTCAGTTTTACTTGATTAAATAATGATTAAGGCTTTGATTGGGCCTTATCAGTAGGATGTTGAGTTCCTGTCCCCTTGGTGGGTGGAGACTCAGAGAAACCACACCACAGAGAAGGGAGGTTGTTGTTTCGATGCTGGAGCTTTGAGCTGGAGCCCTGGCAAGCAGATATGTGAAGAAGGAGAGAAGGCTCAATTGGACACAGCAGAGACCCCAGGAAGAGAGACTATCCATTTGCTTGATCGTCTACAGCTGGTCTTTTGGAGAGAGCAGAGGTGCTAAGCCCAGAGAGAAATGAGCCCTGGGAAGAGAGTATCCCAGGAAGTCTGAACCCTTGCAGACATCAACAGCTATCTTGCCCCAAGACATGGCAACAGACTTTGGTGAAGGAAGTTACTTATGATTTACAGCCTGGTAACTGTGGGCTTCTACCCCCAAATAAATACCCTGTATAAAAGCAAACAGATTTCTGTATTTTGCATTAGCACCCCTTTGGATGACTAATACAGTGTCTATGGATGATTATATCTACAATTAACTGAGGAGTTGCCTTTAGCCATGAGAGGCTGAGGGATTGTATATTTATCTTGCTTTTTTTTTGTTATTTTGCATTTCCTTATGCATCTAGAGAGCAAACTCCTCAAATGTTGGTCCCATATATAACAAATTTCATTGGTAAATTTTAGTTCTGGGAACTAGTTGCAGCAGCACTGCAGCCCAATACCAGGAGTGACCCAGTGGACACACAAGAACTATGTTTTCATCAACTCTCTTCCTTTCTTTTCACAAATCATGTGATTTATTAAATCAGGGTCATTTTAATGAATCCCCCTTCTGATGCCAATTATAATATTTCACAATCCCCAAGATTATCCTCATTTCTGACACTGATATGAAGTTTGGATTTAATTTGGGCTTGCTGTTTACATATAAGTAGTGTTTATAATATATCATCAACCAACGTTGCACGTATTTTTCTACTAGGTGGATTTTTTCCTATGATTTTGCTTATTTTTTAATTAATAGAAACTTTTCATTTATATGATGTGAATGCATATGTTCTTCATAATTTTTCCTAGAAAGTTTTAATCTATATCATATAATGACGAAAGTATCATTCTAAGTTTCTTTCTCATTGTACTTTACCTTATCAAATTTTGTCTTTCAATTGCCCTGGGATTCAGGGGGAATCTTTAGAATGAAGTCAGTCTCTTTCATCATTTGTTTCCTAAAGAGTTAAGATATTCATTATAATATTCTGAGCAGTCATTAATTTTCCAAATACATTGCAATTATATTTACCATTTGTCAAATTATCTATGAAAATAATTACCTTGTACTATTCAGGACTGTTCTTTCTTGTTTTATGTTTCATATGGAATACTGTATTGTAAGATTAAATCATCATTTTATTCATACATGATATCAATTTCAACTGTATCAATAATATAGTTTGGGAAAATATATCATTTTCCCCAGAATATGTAAAGTGTTTTTACATATCCTCAGCAGATTATGCAATTGTATTCATGAAGGCTCCAAATTTTCATGTGACAAACATTTGATTTGTTATTCAAAAGTGCCAGATTACCTTTTTTTGAGATTGCTGCTGAAACAACTGTTTCAGAAAAGTACATAAAGAGAAACTGATTTCCCAGTTCATCCAGAAGCAGAGAAGATTAACCCATAAGACTATTACTTTTGTCTCTAATAACAGAAAATTATTTTGAATAAGCCAAGAAGAAATATTGAAGAATATTCTATAAGAGATTTGCCTGGGAGAAACATAACTTATGAAACTTTGAAACCCCTACTTGCTTCATAGGCTTCATGATATCCCCTCTCAGAGTGAGGCAATAAAACCAGAGGAAAAATAGACATGAGACCACCCAGGAACACTGACATTATAGCAGTCACTAGAATATGCAGACCCTGAATAGCTCCCAGCTCTTTACAGTGCATAAATACACCCCACTGACCATGTCCTCATTCTAAAGCCTTTATTTGAAGCATCATTGAACCTAGACATAAAGTTAGCTTCCAAAATTTTAGAGCAATGGAATCACCCAGAGAACCAACATACTGTGCCTAAACAACTAAAAAAAAAAAAAAAACAAGAAAAAACGTGGAAAATTTATAACTAGGAAATTTTTTAAATGTTGATATTTCATAAAGAGATAAACATAGCTTCAATAAATAAACACTAAAGTTATTGAACTTAAACATGCTTATAAAATATAAAATTAAACATGGAGCAAATGGTGTAGAGAAGTCATAACTGGTTACCTAGAAGAAAGGTTTGAGAATATTTCATAACACACAATACTAGTCATGCATGTTTAAAGCAATTAATAAGACATGGAATTAAAATTATAGTAGTGCCTGATAGAAGAGAAGGAAGGGGATTACTGCCTCCAAGCAACTAGAGCTGTGCTTTGTAGAAATGAAATAACTTTCTGTTCTGTTCTTATGCTCCCTTCTCTCTCAGTCTACTTCCAGGCACAATTCTGCTCAAAAGATTTCAAGACATTAAGCAAGATTTCAAGACATTACTGTATTAGTCAGTGAAAAGGGTGCTGATGCAAAGTATGAGAAATCCGTTGGTTTTTATAAAGGGGAAATATTTGGGGTAGAAGCTTACAGTCTTTAGCCATTGGGCAGTTTGATGTAATTGTGAATTCCAAAAATATAATTGGATCATGCTTGTAAACTGATCTGTTAAACTGGGCATGATTAAGTTATGACTAGGGCATTGACTGGGCCACATCAGTAGGGCATTGAGCCCCACCCCTTGGTGGGTGGGGAATCAAATATAAAAGGCATGGCAAGAACAGAGTTGAAGCAGTTTTTGAGAAGCAGTTTTGATGTTGGAGTTTTGATGTTGGAGAGAAGGCCCCAGGAGAAGAGAAGTGAGCCGTTCGCCTGGTAGTCTACAGCTGACCTTGTGGAGGAACCAGAAGAGCTAAGCCCAGAGAGAAATGCAGCCCTGGGAAGAGAGGAACCCAAGAAGCCTGAATCCTGGAAAACATTGGCATCTATCTTGCTCCAACATGTGACAAAAGACTTTGGTCAGAGAAGAAACTTAATGCTTTATGGCCTGGTATCTGTGGACTTCCACCCCAAATAAATACCCTTTATAAAGACCAACCCATTTTTGGTATTTCACAGTAGCACCCCTTTGGCTGACTAATATACAGTCACAAGACTCTAAAGAGTCCAACTCAAGGTACCATAAGTGGTACCTTCTCACCCAAGGTCAATGGCCACATGTTGAAGCAAAATGGCAGGCAAAGTCTATGAGGGTTCACCCTTCCTTCTTTCCCCCTAATGCTCTGTGGTCCCAACTTCTTCCAATCTCAGCTCTAGACTGGAGGGCTCATCTTGCTCCCAAGGGCTCATTTCTCTCTGGGCTCAGCTGCTCTATTCTCTCCACAAGCCAGCTGTAAACTATTAGGTGAATGGCTCATCTCTCCCAAGGGCTCCAGTGTCAAAGACTAAACTCTCTGCTTCTAATTCTCTGTGTATTTACTTCCATGTGAGAGTCTGTTTTATCCTCATCAGGATGGTGGGGACTCAATCCTACATGCCCTAATGATGTGGTCAAATAAAAGCCCTAATCATGATTTAATAAAGTAAAGGTGAAAACTCTGAATCTAATACAATCTAATATACCCAGAGGAGCAGACTAGTTTACCAAAAAATCCAATATCTATTTTTGGAATTCATAAATAATATCAAACAGGTACACCCCACCCTCTGAATTCCAAAAATACATTACAATATTGAAAAAACTTATTTCAGTAGCAATGCTAAGTACAAAATCACATCTAAATAAGTTTATAGAAATAAGTTGGTCTTGGAGCAAAGCCACATCTGGCTGTAGACCTCTGAAACTTACAAAACAATTTATGTGCTTCCAATGTGCAAAGGGACAAAGGATAAACATTTGCATTACCATAAGGAGAAATTGGGAACGAAACATGAGTCATGGGTCCAGAATAGTTTTGAAAACCTTCAGGGCATACTTCATGAGATTTCAAAGTCTGAGAGTCATTCTCAAGATGATGGTTTCTTCATCCTGGTTCCTCATGGGGACCCACCCTTTGCACAGGCTTGCTCAATGGCCATTTTCTTAGTTATACCCTCCTCAAGAATCTGGGTGGTGACCTAGCTCCAGACCTCAGCTTCTGAGAATATTGGGGGTGATGGCCACACTTTACCCAATCTTTGGGGTAGAGTTTCCACACCTTTAGTGCAGGGAGGGGGAGGCAATGTTCTCCATAATTTCTGGCCTACAGCCCCAACCCTTACCGGGCAATGAGTTGGCAACCTGGCCTTTCCTCATCTGTGGGTGCAGGCTCACCCCTCTCAAACCTATGGGGTGTCAACCTTTCTCTGCCCAACATTTGAGGAATATTCTCCATGCTTTCTGTAGCCTGGGGTGGCAAAACTCTCCCTGAACTTTGGGCTGGTACATCCACCCTCTTCAACTTCCAGGGCAAACTCACCCTCTCTATACACATCAGTGGAGTTCCTCTCTTGGTCCAAGGATATATCTTAATTCCAGATCTCAGTTTCCATGGTTTTTCTCTTAAAGATTTTCTTCCTTTCATCTCTCTCATTGATGTCCCTTGTAGTCCAGGATGACAGTGGTTTTGTTCATACAGCTCTCTCAAAAATCTTGTTAGTTTAGCATGCAAGAAGCAGGAGTCCAAGCGCTGAAATGTAAGACTTATCATAAGTCTTTCCAAGATAATTCCATTTTCAATCCTGATTTATATGTTCCAAGTTTAATTAAGTCCTCAAAAGGGGAACTATCATCTGGGAGCTTGAGTTCCAGAAGCTTGGACTTTCCAGAATCAGTTTCTGATTTCACTGTGCCCAACAATTCAGTTCCAAGCTTATCTCTCTTATCTAGCATTTTCTTATAAACAGAAAGGAGAAGCCAAGCCATATTCTCTGAGTTTACTCTCAAAAGCTCTTCAGCTAACTGTCCAGGCTTGTCATTTTCAATTCTTCCTTCCATATAATATCAGGAGTCAATCTTGCTAAGTTCTCTGTAACTTTAAAACTCATATCATCTTTCTTAAAGTTTCCAATAATAGCTTCATCATTTACTTCTAAATCCTCATAAAAAGTCTCTTTAGCATACTTATTCCTACCAACAGTCTCTTCAAAGCACTCTGGGCATTTTCTATCAAGCATCTCACAATTCCTCGAAAAAAATTCCCCTTATGCTTTTATAAAACCATTCCAGCGTTTTGATTATTGTAAAAGCACAACTCCACTCTATGGTACCAAATTCTGTATTAGTCAGCCAAAGGGCTGCTGATGCAAAGTACCAGAATTCTGTTAGCCTTATAAAGGGTATTTATTTTGGGTAGAAGCTTAAAGTCACAAGGCTCTAAAGAGTCCAAAGCAAGGCACTTTAAGAGGTACCTTCTCACACAAAGTCAATTTCCATGTGTTGAAGCAAAATGGCAGGTGATGTCTGCAAAGCTTCAGCCTTCCTTCTTTCCCCTTAAGGCTCTGTGGTCCCAGCTTCTTCTGATCTCAGCCGTAGGCTGGAGGTCTCATCTCCCTCCCAGGGGTCTTTTCTCTCCAAGCTCAGCTGCTCTGCTGTCTCCAAAAAGCCACCTCTAAACTATCAGGTGAATGGCACATCTCTACTTGGGGCTCCAGTATCAGAGACTAAAGTCTCTGCTTCTACTTCTCTGTCTATTTACTTCTGTGTGAGAGTCTCTTTTATGCCCACCAAAGGGGTGGGGAATCTACACTGCACACTATAATATGGTCAAATAAAAGTCCTAATCTTGATTTAATAAAGTAAAAGTGAAACCTCTGAATCTAATAAAATCTAATATGCCTAGAGGAACAGACCAGTTTACAAACACAATCCAATATCTGTTTTTGGAATTCATAAAGAATGCCAAACTGCTATAATTACAAAACAACTGAAAATATTAAAGACATCCTTAAAGATTCACTTTAATCAGTGGCCAATTTCCTATCTTATGTTTCACTATTTTGAGTTCATTCTGTGTACTGGAACAATGCTTATAACCTTTTCTTCCTTTAACATAGTACAGAAGCTCAGGCTTCCTCTTAGCTCTTCCAAAACAAGTTATTCTTTACTATTAATCATCAAATGGAGAAATGGAGTCACTGCTAGATACTGGATTTCTGTTCCATGTTCCTGAACTCTAGCATGCTGTTGCCTCATCTGAATTTTGGGTTTGAAACAAGCAAAATCATGTATTTATTTGGTTTTACTTTCCCTAATGTCTTAAAAAATGCAATATATTCTCCTGATTCAAATGATAAAATTTTTCTTATTTCTAATAACTCAAGGTATGTCAGCTTTAACCTATAATATCTGAATGCAAAACATTTTCTAATAATGAATATTAACTCTCAAATTACTTTTCCATAATAAGCCCCTTACAAGAGTTTGCTTGGCCCAGTAACATAAGTTGCCATTGCAGCTTCAAAACAATATTAAAACTCCATAAGTTTAGAAATGTAGAAAGATAGAATTAATAAATGTAAAAACAGAGATACTGAAGATTGTAGGAATCATGAAGATAAAATAATTGATTGCAAGATTGATATAATGGAAAAATAAAAATTAGAGCAATGTTAGCTTCATGGGTTCATATTCTATTCAAAAAGTAAAAAGACAAGACTTTAGAAAATAATTATAATTGAGAATATATTAAAATTATATTTCATAATGAATACAAATTATAAAAATTAATCAGGAAAACACTATGATAGAGAATTAAATTTCCCCACAAACTACGTTGAGTATATTGTTAAATATACCAAGTATATTGATGTTAACTAGGTTAGTAAGTTATTATACTGATGGCATACAGATGATTTTTGTTCTATTTTAATGAAAATTAACAATGCTATTATATATGAGTAGCATCTGAAAACAGCAGGAGAATAAAATTGCTACTTAAAGGAGAGTATCTGAGTGAAGTTCAGTAATCAGTAGTAAATCTATATAGAAGAGAATATTCACTGTTCACATTAAGGAAATGTGGAGATTGTTTCTAGAAAAATGAATTAGAAAGTTTTAGCAGTATTGTATTACAAGACATTTGTTTAATTTCAAAGAAATTTTTATTGCTTGTTATGCAGAGCTTTGCATTCATTACAGCAGTTTTATATTTCTTATAGCAGCATTATTATATAAATTAGCATCTTCTTACAGAATAATAGTGCATTATAATGCCTTTATGTGAACATGAAGGCTAGATATCAATATAATTTGAAATAGCTCATAAAGTTAGAGTAGATCTGAGGACATTATCTGTAGATATCCTCTGATACCTCAGAAATTATTTCTGAGAAGACAAGAAGTCTTTTAGTTAAATCTTTTTTTTTTGTCAGAATGGCTTTTTTCAAAGCCATGTGCTGATAATTACAAATAGACCCGACATCCACATGCACACAATACATATCATTATAGGTAATTCTAACAAAATGAAAATTAATAATTTTACTCCTACAAAATTCAATAAAATATAATAAAATATTTATTTAAAGAATTCTAACTCAGAAATAAGCCCATAGCTAGAGTCTGGCCTTATGTTTCAACCACAGAAATAATGTGACTATTGAGCAATTGAAATGTGACTAGTCTAAATTGGGATCTTATATAAATGTCAAATATACAATATTTTTCAAAGATGCAGTATGATAAAATATCTATTAAATATTTTATACTGATTATGTGTTGATGTACTATTTTGTTCATATTATCTTAATATGTATATGTTAATAAAGGTTAATTTCACCTGTTTCTTTTTATTTTTTTAAGGTGGCTACTAGAATATTAAAAAAATAAATTGTTCACATACATTTTCTGAAGGAGTACATTTACTATGTTCTATTTTTCTAAACACTCCATGACCTTATAAGGAAAGGATATTCAACTCATTGGATCTGAATTCAATTGCAGAACAGAGATTCTGGTGAAGCTGTGAGAAAATATATCTTCTGATATGGTACTAATATCTAATTCTTAAGCAATGATTCCATTTGCCTATATTTAGTGTATTATATATTTTAA
The DNA here is from genome assembly GCA_029593785.1 of Cabassous unicinctus. NCBI lineage: Eukaryota > Metazoa > Chordata > Mammalia > Cingulata > Chlamyphoridae > Cabassous > Cabassous unicinctus. The sequence continues at coordinate 27,480 of JAQZBX010013264.1, read as the reverse complement.
AAGCAAAATAATATTTATGTCTTTGGTGACATTTTATCGCTCAGTATTTTGTCTAGGGAATTCTTTATGTCCCTGATCCTCAAACTATAGATGAGAGAATTTAGGCTAAGAGGTAACATAGAGTATAATACAAACATGAACAAGTTCAGGTTTTTGGGTTATATCTAAGTTTTTACTAACTTGAGTTTGGTGTGAAATAGCCATATATTTATAGAATTCCAAAGAACAGAGTTAAAGTAAAACTACCTGGAGTCATATATTTAATTTACATAAAGAAGGAATTTTAGAAAGATATTTTTGGATATTTAAATTAATGTAGCTTAAAGTATTAATGTACAACATATAGAAAACTTGAGAAACTACAAAGGAATAATATATCACAAAATATAATGTAAATTTTGTATGTTAATATATAAATACCTCATACGGAAATATAAGGCAAATAAAACTAATTTACAAAGGAAAAATGGGCAGAAATTGGGCTGAAAATTTACAAATTAAATAATACACATGGACTATAAAAATGGAAAAAGTAAATTTAGCTAAAATAATGTGAAATGCACTATCAATTTTCCTATACAAAAAAAAATTATTTCAAAAATGGTAATTTTGGTTAAAAGACAATGAGAAAGATAATTTTTTACAGTTTTTTCTTAAACTTTTATATTGAAATAATTTCAGACTTACAAGACATTTGCAAATATGAAACAAAACCCATCTAGAAAATTCTAACATAACCCCACCCAGATAGCCAGTCCCACCAATTTTAACATTTTGTCACATTTGTTGTATCATTCTAGCTATTATGTAAATACATCTATCCAATTATCAAGATATCTACCTGTCTATATATCTATTCAGTTTCTAGATATTTGATACTAAGTTGTTTACATCATTCTTTATGTACATTTACTAAGAACAAGGATATTCAATTATGGAACCCCCTTAATTGCATTTGTTTTGTGGGAGGGGGTGTTATATGAGAACTCTGTTATTTCTCCATAATTTTCTATAAATCATAACTACTCTAATTAAAAATAAAGCAGCTTCCTGTGACAAAGAACAACACTACATAATTATAAATGGGTCTATTAAGGAAAAAGATAGTTATAAATATTTGTGCACCTAATTGCAAAGCCACCAAATATATGAAACAAATATTTACAAATTTGAAAGGAGAAATTGATGTTTTTACAGTATGGAAGAAGAATTCAATATAACACATTCATTAATGGATTGACCATCTAGACAGAAGATCAATAAGAAAATACAGAAATGTAAAATAATAGGAAAAACTATGGGTGGGGTATATATAGTATTTCTCTTTTTTCTGCCTGATTTTTCTTTAAAACTACAACTGCTTTACTAATGACATGAATATAACAAAATCAACTACTAAAATTAGTTGCTCTTGGTAAAATTTGAATTTCAAGTGTTAAAGAAATTTAGAAAAACTTGTCCTACACATGAGCTTGAGAACTTCCCAATAGTAAAAGTTCTGTCTGAGACAACTCTTAGAGATATTAATAAATGTGGTTTATTTTGGAATTGTAAAATGGAATGTCATATTTTTAATATCTGAATTATTCCATGAACAAATATTTTCCAGATGAACATGACTTGATGTTACAAAATTATGCATAGGAAAAACCAATTAAAATTGCTAAATTGAGCATGGATTTAAATCAAATGGAATAAAAAAGTTTATTTTAGATTCGAACTATTCTTTAAGAAATTGCCACTTGCTGATTTTCAGTTTAGAATATTAATATTATAGAAGAATATTAAGAAGCATCTTAAATCTCTAAACAAATATTTCTTACCTTTCTAATTATATATCTCTTCAACACAACATTTTCTTCATACTCTTCAACAAAACCAATATATTGAAACAGAATGAATGAAGAAACAGATATGAGCATTCAGCTATTTCCCAGTAAGCCTGAAATATATAGAATTTGAAAATGATAATACCATTTCTCTTTCCCCAAAATTTATTTTAATTTTGGAAAACAAAATATTTTTAAATGTATTAAAATATATGATATATTCTTTTGAATACTTTAAATAATTTTATACACATCAGTTTTAATGTCTAATATGGTAATTTTCCACAGATACAAGCAACAAAGTATAAATTATTTATGAATTTCAATCATTTCTAGAGTGCAAAGAGTCCCTGCACCCAAAAACATGAGAACAGATGATTTATGTAAATTATATTAAATTATGTTCTACCATATTTCAAGGAAACTCAGGCAATATATTTTTATATATATTTTTCCTACCAATACCATCTTCTGAATGCTATATTTTGTGAACATAATAGTATGGCTGTATTAGATTTCTGGCCAGCTTCTTCCCTCATAGTCATCTCCAGATTGCAAATCTGCCAAGTTCTATGAATTTTTTTTCACTCTGAATGGTCATGTTATATCGGGGAATTTTTGCAACTTCTAAGAAAGTGAGCAATCCTTCAGATATTTGCTTTTTTTTTGCTCAAAATACACTTAAAAAGACTAAGAACATGGAATGATTATTAAAGTTGGTTAAGATCTGCTTGGGCTTTGTGAGACCTTTTCTGAGGCATCCTGGCTCTGGTTGAGCCAAAACTGTTCTATACTAAATCAAGAGTGATTTCTGCTTTCATAGATTTGACTTCTTTTCTCTACACACCATGACTTTCATATCTGTGGGGATAAGGTATGTGGAGACTTTTATTTTTGAACCTTCATTTCTAAGACTTTCCTTAGTGCCTCTAGCCCCTCCAATACTCTGATACTCTCCTGACTGACAGCAATAAATAAGCATTTTCAGAATAATGCCAAATGTTCTACTTTCATACAACCTGCTTGTGAGGGTAGTAATTCATACTCTGAGGAGTTCCTAACATTATTGTCATACACCATGTAAGGCAATCTCTTCCAAGTACTTTTGGTACATCTTTCACTATATGCCACAAACCCTTTTATTTGCATTCTTTTAATAATTCATTCTAAAATGAATCCTAGTTTTCTTTAATTTAGTAACTACTGGTCAATTTTTTTTTGTTTTACTCTTTGATGCCATACTGCTATTCTAAACCCTTAAAATAAAGTTTTATTGGGGCTGCATGATTTTATGGATATATTATAATGTTAATAAATTATATTTGTGATGTGACATAAAATTAAAAATATTGATCATGAGTAACTTTGAAATGTTTGGAATATTTCTCTGTTGTTAAGTTTAACAACAACAAAGAACTTTGCTAATAGACACTATTAAAAATTTAATTAATCTCAAGAGTATAGGGAAACATTCCTCATCAATCAAGAGTTGAAAGAAAACTGGCTTCTCTAGATGATGAAATCACCATTTCCCCAGGACTCCTGAGAGATATGACACATACGTGTTCATCCTAAATAATAACTATGTTTATAAAGAATCTAGAATCACAATTTTTCCAATGATTATGGGTAAATGTGAATTTGTCAGTGAAGTGACTCCTTAAAATTTATTCAGAAAGAATGAAGCAAGATCACAGATTCTGCAAAGTCCCTGCAATTGTGCAAAAGAAATATTCATATTACAAAAGATGAAATTGTTTCCTCACTTCTCAGGTATATTTGTATGCTTTAATTCATGATTTTCTTTAAATGCCTAATTAAAAATACACTTACATAGCTGTGATATGTCCAGTATCATTAGCATACTTAATTATTTCTGCCCCAAATTATAAATTGATACTCATAGAGAATCTGAAAGTTTCTACTTCTGGTTTATTATAGTTGATCAGTTTTAAAATTGGTACCTGATAATATGAATGGGATATATAGGTTATATTCCAAATACCAAAATATGATGATACAGACATTACCAAGAAATTGAACTAATACAAACACTATGTATTATTACTTGAACTAGGTTGTAAAGGATTGCTAAGAAATTCAGAGGCAGCAGTGTGTTATTACATCATTTCATAGAAATCAGTCTCCATAAACAAAATAGTCCTTCAAATATGAATGAATTTGCTGAGATATCCAGTAAAGTTTTCATTATGAATAATTTCTTACATTTATTTACAGGATATTAAGCACTACATATGCTCTATTTAGTCTTGAATTATGTATTTATATCTCATGGGCTTAACAATTGATGAGGAATAGATATCCCACATTTTTTCTACATTTAAATATTGTGAAATAAACATTTTCTAAATATCCCTGAAGTAATAAGGAGGAGGGATAAACATGGACTCTTTCTCTCCCTCTTATGCCCAAGGCTATCATGATCACTCTGAAATGGAAGATGTATGGTAAATTTAGCCTAGGGAAACTTGAGAATTTTACAGACCAAGTGGAAAGATGCAATCTGAAGAGATAGAGGATATGAATGAGACGTCTAAGGATCAATAAGCATGTGTGGTGTGATAAAGGAATTTAAAAGATCATCTGAAATTTGGGTTATGTCCAATAACTATCCCTTAGGAAAATAATATCAAATTAATTATTGAGTATTGTTTTTGCTATTTAATAAAATCTTTGCTAAAGAAATTTATCTTCCTCATAAAATTGAGGAAAGAAGAAATATGCATAATGGAAATGATTATTATAGTAAAATAATTTACATAAATATTTTGTAAAAATCCTATAAATTCATATGAATATAATCAATGACATTAAATCAACACCATTAAAATTATTACTCACATAATAATTGTATGCTACTTATTATCTACACCTGGATGAAATATAAAAATAAAACATATGACTATACATAATATAAATATATAAAAATTACATATTATACATTAATTTATATTTCTAACATTTTATAATTATTTGCCTCCATTTAGTTTTTCCCAATATAAAATTAAATAATTCTCAATTGACCTCCCTCAAGATAATTAATATTAGAATTCAAAGTATAATTAAGACTGGAATAGGATTTATGATTTGTTCTGCTTCAAGACAAACTCAAGTAAGAGTTGTGATTAAAATATTTATATAAAACAAGCAGATTTCTGCAAAATCTAGAAAAGCATGGGGCAATCTATCTGGAAATGAAATTACCCATTCATCAAATATTGGAATTCATGCCTGATTGAAGGAAGAGTGCATTTAGGAAAAGTAGTATCAGGTGGGAAGTTTTTCTGAGGTACTGGGTTCAAGTGAGAAGGTAAACTAGAGAGACAATGTAGACCATTGTACTGGTATACACTGCAATGGAAAACAGGAATAAATTAGATCTCAAGAGATTCTATTTTGGAGGAGTATGGCTGCAAAGGATTACAGAAAGTACTCAAAGGATGAAAAGACTCAAAGGAAGCAAGAAAGAGTGACGAAGTATAATCGTCTTTTGGATTAAATCCTTTCTGAGAAGACTCTCAGAACCATTCACTACCTGTGTTACAGAAACCAATTTTTAGTCAACTGGCCAAAGCTTCAGCAATATCAGCAATCATCCTAGTCACTTGGTACATGAAGAGAACAGCTGTTCAGTGCTCAAACAAAAGGGCTGCTGCAGAGGCTCTCTTACAAAGTATTTATATGGAATTAAAATCTGTTAGTGAATAAAATGGGAAAATAATTCCTGGTGTCTACTGGTATAGTTTGAATAGATAGTTTACTAAAATACTGTAACTAGGACTCATAACTGAAAGGACTTGATTTCATTTTAAATAATTTTAAATCTTAGATTATCTATTCTTTTACGTTAACATATAAGAGCAGAGTTAAAAATGAAAGTGAAAAGGGAAATATGTGAATTCATGGATTTCAAAATACTGCTGCTTGTCCATTTCCTCTAAGGTGAATTTTTCAGAAGACATTTGTAGATACCAATAGTGGCATTTTATTTGTTAATGATGTAGATAACCCCATTTAATTTTAGTATATTCTTATTTTATATTTTGAATACAGAGAAATGGCAACATCTTATAAGAAATGGACAGTCTCACTCTATTCATTGAATTCCTCCTTATGGATATCTCAACCTGATGAGAGCTCCAAATCTTGCAAGGTCTGTTGTTTCTAGTAATTTACATGGGAGTTTTGATTGGGAATCTTCTATTACTGTCATTGTAACAGGCCCAAAATTGCACTCTCCAACGTACTTCTTTCTAGGTAATTTATACTTCATAGCCCTTTGCCTCATTTCAGTTAGTGTTCCCAATATAATTGTGAATTGTCTGACAGGCAGTAAATTGATTTCTCTCCCAGCATGTGATACTCAGATTTTCCTGTTTATTGTCTATGTATCCATAGAGTTGGCCTTCCTTGTGGTGATGCCCCATGATCACTATGTTGCCATTTGCCACCCTCTGCACTATGGGCTCACCATCACGCCACATCTGTGCACACAGGCAGCTGATGGCTCATGGGCAAGTGGGTTCATCCATTCTGCTATCCACATAGGTGTCATGTTCAGGTTTCACTTCACAGAATCCAATGTGATCCATTAATATTTCTGTGATGTTCCTCAAATTTTGAGGATCTCCTCTTCAGAGGTTCAGTTTTCTGAGTTTTATAGCCTTAGTTCTAAGGACTATTATTCTATTATCTGTTCTGCTTTTGTGCTTAAGTCCTAAACTGATATATTTTCAGTGGTGCTTAGGATGCATTCTGTGGAAGCCCGTAAAAAAGCCGTAGCTACTTAGTATCCCTCAGTTGGTAATTCTTATTTTCTTTTTAGTTTCTGGGTTAATTGCTGCCTTTGGTCCTGTTGAAAATCAGGCATCTCTCAGTAATCTTCTCATAGCTGCCTTCTACAGCATAGTGCCCCCATTCATAAACCCCATCACCTATAGCCTGTGGAAAAGAGAGATTAAGCCTGCTCTATGCAGAATGTTCCACAGATATTTTGAACATCCAAGCAGGATTATCTGGATTAAAAATTTCTGAAAAATAATGGAATGAATTTTAACTCATATTTGATACATGTTCTTAAATATGAATATATTCCAATTAAGTATCCAGATTTTTTTCTGTATAACCTTTTCCTTTTTACATACATGATAATGAGTTATGCATCTATGTCCTAATTTTTCAAATATAAGCATTTGTGTAATTCACACATTTTTCAGGAAAATATTTTCCATATTTTAAAATTATTTTGAAAGATGTTAGGGTGATTTTTAGCTAAAAACAAAGAATGATATCATATGGAGAGGACAATGGATGAGTACCTTACTAGGTGCCCATGCATTTGAGAGAACTTCAAGGTACAGGATCCTGATACCCTGGATGAGAATATTGATTATTTTGATTTAGATAATTCAATTCAAATTGTTTTCATTGTATTTACCTTCCTACAAATGTCTGTACCAAGTAATAAAGTTATATAATTGAGACTTAACTGCAGGATTAATGACACAAAATAGAGCCAACACTGAGATCTCCATTAAAGTAGCTTCCCTTATTGTAATGTGAACTATTAAAATCTAGGTCTCAACAGAGCATATTCTTTGTAAGCTTTTCTCCCTGCCTAAAAGTTGGCTTTTTATCATTTATAATACTTGGTTATTTGCTGTATTACTGATTTTAAAATAATAAATGAATTCATTTAGGATAATAAAATGTAATTTCATGCTCAGTTCAAGACAAAATATTTTAAGTGTATAAAGCTACTTACCAATTTATTGCTCTTAGTATATCTACCATATTTACATATCTATCTAATATATTACCTGTTTCTATTTTCCCTTGTAGTGTTTGTGTTTATCTCTGTATGTGTGGTTATATTTTAAGTTATAGATGCATTATTCTATCTTATTGTAATACTATACTAATAATGAAGTATAATAATGAGCAAAACAGTTCAGCTACAAAATATCTTTAAGAAGGGGAACAAAAAATATATATGTGATCCTAGGCAGAAGAGGCATTTTTGCTATTTTACAGGTTTCAGTGTAATATTTCTCAGTCATGATTTTCTTCTAAAATCCCAAATCATGTGAAACCCATAATCAAAACACAGTCCTTTCCTACACAAGAAAAGATCATTTAGGGTCACTACATTAATGATATATGTACAAATCTAAACACATCTACACTGTCACACAAAAAAATGAAAAAATTTTCATGGAAATGAGGCTATTAAAAGTACCTTAAGTCAATATGCATGAAGAATACATAAATGAAGGAAGAGAAGGAAGAAGAGGGTTCAAAATGCAAAGACAAAGGAATAATTACAAAACAATAAATTCTCAGACTTTATAAACATCTTTGCAAAAAATCAAATGCAAGAGAAGAAATTATTGTAGAGATAATTTTCAGAACAAAAGGCATGAAAGGTTATTATTTAGAAAATAAAATATAATATAGACCTGACAAACCTGAATTAGGATTGCCAATATCTGGTGAGTATGAGAAAACATGAAGTGTTGATGATCATTACAAATGAGTATGAGTTTTAAATTTGTAAGAAAGATATGTTTATTTTTTCATTTAAATTAAAAAACAGAAAATTTTAAAAATACATTCTTAAATTTAATCAAGTGAATATTAATCAAATATGTGGAAGAAAAATCATAAATGGCAGGTCTTACATTCCTGAATTCCTAGTGGCCCATCTTAGGACACTACATAAAGGAAGCAACTATGAGAGATCCACATCAAAAGACAACTGAAGTGAGGAACTGGCATGAGATACAAACAGAAATCATATTCAACAGGCTGTGGCAGTTTGAGATTATTTTATGAATCAAAAAAAGAGAAAGATTGTGTTTTTAAACTGGTTTATTCCTGTGGGTATGGTAACATTTGATTAAATTAAATTCAGTTGGGGGCCTTTGATTCGATTACTTGATAATCGAACTTTTTTAACTTTAGGGCTTTCAATTGGACTATGTCAGTGAGGCATGACTCAGCTTGAGACTCCACCCTCCTGCTGGGTCTGATATAAATGGAAACAGAGACAGGCAGAGGTAAAGGAAGCTGCCATACTTGATCCTGGCATGTGAGAAAGAACTAGAAGATCACTTAAGCACAAAACCCCATGAGGCGGGGCCCAAGAAGCAACTCAAGAGGAGCTAAGTCCTGCTGTATTCCTGATATCTTACAGTGAACTCACAAAGAAAGTGGAACAGTCAAGAATGATATAGAAGACCTGGAAGGAAACAAGCCCTAAGCCTGGTTGCCCTCAGCTGAACTCAAACCTCAGCAGAGATCAGTGGCCATATTGCTTCAACACATGGCAGCTGACTTTGGTGAGAAATCATCTCTGATGGTGCTTCAGTGTGGACTTTTCATGGCCTTGGAACTTTAAGCTTTTACCCTGTATTAGTCAACCAAAGGAGTGCTGATACAAAGTACCAGAAATCTGTTGGCTTTTATAAAGGGTATTTATTTGGGGTAAAAGTTTAATTACAAGGCCCTAAAGAGTTCAACTCAAGGTACCAAAAAAGAAACTCTCTCAGCCAATGTCTGAGATTTGCCACATGTTGAAGCAAGAGGGCTACCATTATGCATGAGGGTTCAGACTTCTTCTTCCCTCTTAAGGCTCCATGGGCCAAGCTTCTTCTGATCTCAGCCTTAGGTTGGAGGGCTCTTTTTATTCCAGGCTCAGCTGCTTTGGTCTCTGCACAAGGTCAGCTATAAAGTATGAGGTGAATGGCTCATCTCTCTTCCCTGGAACACAGGCTTAAAGCTGACAAGATCTCTCTTCTTCCATGTCTATGGAGCTCTCTCTATTCCTCTGTGTGTCTTCTTGATTCAGTGTACATTTATATAGTCCACAAAGAGGGCACGGACTCAATCTAAGTTGCCCTAATGACATGGTCAAATCAAAGCACTACTCTTAACATAACTTAATCAAAGGCATCTCAGCTGAATCTAATACAATCAAAGGGTATCATTTCCAGAGGAACAGACCAGTTTACAAAATAATTTCTCCTTTTGAAATTCATAAATAATTCCAAACTGCCACATACCCCAAATAAATTCCCTTTATCAAAGCCAACCCATTCTGGTCCTTTCCAATGGCAACAATCTGGCAAACTAACACTGTCCAAATTAGAAGAGTTGCATATGATGCTGTGGTTAGAAGATTGTTGGAAAAACAGAAATGACAGAATAGGATATTTATTTCAAAAAATTAGGCATTTTAAAAATAAATTAATGTGTATGTAAAAGTTCTACAAGAATTTCAGAGGGTTATATACAACACAAATATATGATATATATATATATATATATATCATTACCAACTTGTATTTATCTACAAAGACATGTGATTCAACATTAGAAAAGTGAAAAGAGCAATTCATGACAACAAGAGAGGTTAAGGGAGAAACTTCATAGGATCATGCCTTGTTTTCAGAAATGAATTCTGTTGTTAAAATACTAATTCATGATAAAAAAGAGTTATAGAATATTTAGAAAGTAATATCCTGACTATGAGAAAAAGTAACGATTAAAATGATTTTTTTTTAAATCAAGCACCATATAACTTGAAATATGTATGATAGAAGCATTTCTTCATAGGGAACCAGACAAATAAGACCACTCTCACCAACTTCTTTAGGAAGCATAGTGGAGTAGGAATAAGGAAGTAAAACATATATGAATGGAAATGAAGAAACAACACATTGATTAGCAACACATATAATTTTGATTGAAAAGAGTTAAAAAAACAACCTGTGCAAATATAGTATGAATGTTCTTTGAATCATGTTTGAGAAGGCAATTGAATTCTACGAGCCAATAAAGAAATATGAAACACATATAGAAAAGAAACAAAATATAGAAAATGAATTTAAAAAATCAATTCATAATAGAGTGAAATATAAAGTAACAGAGATTTGCCAGATCTTGTGGGAAAAAAAATGATTCATTGAGGGCTCTTAAGTAACTGAATTAAATGGAGAGACAGACCCTGTATATGGATTGGAAGACTAAATATTATAACAGTGTCAATTATATTCATAGGTTGAATGACACCTAAAGAAAAATCCCTAAAGCTTTTCTACCAAAGAAATTGACAAGTTGGCCTTAAAATTCACATGAAATCCAAATAGAATAAACACTCTTAAGGAATAAAAAGCTAAAAGGATTTCCTAAACAGATATCGAGTCTCCCTATAAAATAATAGTAAGTAAACATTGTGGCAAAAATTTAAAAAATGAGAAGTACAGATGCAACAGAATGGAGGGTATATATATGAATATTCAGATGACAGATGCAGCAAGGAACTGCAGTGGGAAGAAGATTTCTCTTACACAACCTACTCAAATGCAAGTCTAAGTTGATTAAAAAATGAATTGAGGAAATCACTATTAAAATAATTTTGAAGATATCTGTAGAAGTTTGAAGGAATGTTTTAGAAGGAGGAGGAGGATGAGAAGATGCCAGAGGAGAGGATGAGGAAGAAGAGTAGATGCAGGAGGAGGAAAAGATACAAAAATATACACCATGGAAACATATTTGTGAATTTGATTGCAATAAATGAATTTTTTTTTTCAAGAACCAAAAAAAGGTCACAGAATTAGATATAAACCACTAAAAACATGTGTGACTTTTCAAGCTTAGATAGGAATTTTTAAGAAAAGGAAGCTCATATAACTTGTTTTACACATGACAGTATATTCTTCATCATTGATATGAGGAAAATAAACAGTATAACCACCTGGTACTACCACACATTCAGCAGTTTGGAAAAAAAATACCTGGATTCAGCAATTATTGGTGATTATGTGGAACAAAAATATGTAGAAATATTATTTGTGTGTGTGTGCATAAATTGCTACAGCTTCTCTGGAAAACCATTTGATATTTTCTTAGTAAACTAAGAATAGTTTACATTACAGTAAGAAGAAAATCTGTGCTGGGAGCAAAAGAGATTTCCTACTTATGACACATTTTGTGTTGGCTATAGTTTTGATCCACAGTCAGTGTCCACATTCTCTGCCCAGGATATTGGGGCAGCCTACACATGGGAAGTTACTTGTTCTCATGGAAGAATGATAAGATGTTATGAAGAAGTTCTCATATGTTGGCTCTCAAACCCACAATCAGAGAGAGAAACATGATAAACTCTAATAGCCATTGGTGTTTACATTTAGACTATTTTTATAAATATATAGTATACTTCCAATAATCATTTCCCTACAGAATTGTCTATTCTTTTTTCTTTTTATAAAATATAATATCCAATTTTTAAAAATTCATACCAAAAATTCAACCACTTCCATGTGCTTTCCTAGAAGGATATCAAGTCAAGAACAAAATATATATTTTTCAAATATACACTATCATTTCCCTTAAAAGTAAGTGACATTATATTCATTTGCATATATGTGGTATGAGTGTAGAAATAAAGAAATCAATGCAACAGAATAAAGTACAGCTACAGAAAAGTTCATTTAGGAACACAATATATGATAAAGTTATTGAATGGTAGTCTATGTTCTTTCAATTAATGGTGATTGGGCAGCTGGATATTCATTGACAATAAAAGAAATTTGACTCCTGCCTTTCACTCTGCACAAATGATGTAGTATAAGGACAATACACGAAAGTCAAAACTATAATGGCTTAGATACTAACATTGGATAATATCTTCAGGATACCAGCCTAGGTAAGTATCTATCATACAAGAAGAAAATACAAACTACAATGGAAAATGTTGATTATATTTTAACTGAGAATGTCTATTCCTCTAAGGAATTAGAAAAACTCAAAATTTTATGTAACAAACTGGGGGAATGTACATGCCATAAAAATTGCAGACAGGAATATCCCGAAAGAGAATTCCAGATTTATTTAAAGTATATTAACCCACATACACACCCAAACTGATCATGAATTCTAATGAAGTCTAATGAATCCTTGATATTTTTTATGTAATATAAAGCTTCTTTAAAAACAAAATAATAAAACTAAAAAAAAAAAAGGAAATAGAAATCATGAACAGAACTATAACAAGAAAAGAGATTGAATCATAAGTCAAAACCATGATTAGAAGCTAGGTTAGGGAGACGACTATAAAAAAGACAGATTACGGTCCTCCGAAAGCCTGATCGTCCACAGAAACACTGGAAGTATGAGCAAAACCTGTCAGAATCAACTTTCATGAAAATCAAGAAAAAAGTCAAAGATTTAAATCAACCAAGCAAATATTCAAACAAAATAGGTGCCTAATAGTTGCTCAGAGAGGCTGAGGGTACACTCTCTCTCCTCCCGCCCTGTCAGGGTAGGGATGGAATCAGAGATGTGTCCAGCAGTCTAGTCCCTGCAGGATGAAAGCCTGGAGAGGCTGAGGGTCACTGTCCCTTCTGTCTTGTCATGGGCAGGGATGGAACAACAGGAGTACCAATCTAAAGGAGCAGCTTTGGATATATATATAGAATGGGAAGGTGCTCTGAGTCATCTAGGAGGGTACTGGAAAGATAAAGAAGCCAAAAGAAAATCATGAGTTGCTCACCCCTGTGGCTGGAAATAGCACATATACACCACCCTCAGGACAAATAGCCTAGGTGGAGCCCCTGCCTCACTGCTCCAAAAGGAGTATGAAGGAGCATTATCTGGGAGGAAGAGGGATCTGGGAGGGTGGAGAATGGTTTCTTTGCAGTGATTTTGGCCAGCTGAGTCCCCTCGGAATCTCAGAAGGGACCCCAATCTGACAAGGAGAGGAGAGGAGAATCTCCTCAGGCAGACTGTCACACCTAGCCACCCAGGTAAAGAGTGGAATTAGTTTAGAGAAGGGGTAGGGACAGAGAGGTGCCTATTCAACAGGGATTGGGCAAACTACTAGGAATCTAACCTACCTGAAGGAAAGGGGGCAGATAGCTTTATGAAAGCCTAACTAACCTAAGGAGACAGTTTAGCTTCGTGGAGTAATTCCCACCTAGATATATGAGGTTCCTGGTTTGATTCCAGGCTATTCTTAGAGAAGTGATCCATCCAGTAACCAGACATACAGCTGATACTATATGACAGGGAACATATAGATATTCTTTTTGAATTAGTTTTTCTTAGATCTCTTATTTATTTATTTATTTATTTATTTTAAAAAGGTTCCTTTTATTTCCCCTTATTTTACTCGCTAAAACCTGTTTGCAAACCTGCAGAGGGAAGGCTGCAGGGAGATTGACTGATGAACACCGGCAGCCAGAGATGCTCCTTAGGGGCCGAGAAAGTAAGACTGTTTTTAGATTTTTTTTCTCTATCATTTTTTATTAGTTGCTGCTGTTTTGTTTCTTGTGTATTGTTTTTCTCCTTTCTTTGTTTCTCTTTTTTTATTTTGAGTTTTTCTACCATGCTCTTTCCTCTCTTCCCTTCATTTTTCAATCTTCTGTTTCCTATTGTTGCTCTTTCATTCCACCTCTTTTTGTTTGGTGCTCAGTTTTCCCATTTTCATTTCTCTCTCTCTCTGTCTTTGTGTTTTCTTTCTTTGTTTACTATTTTTTCTTCTTCTTTTTTCTTTTTCTCTCTTCTAATCTCTAGCCTTTTAATTCATTCTATATATTTTTCTCTATTTTGTATCTCATTTCATTGTTTCTATTCTACTTTTTTATTCTTATTCCACAGTACTTCTTACTCGTGGCAATTATTTATTTTCATAGGTATTGTATGGTTCATCTTCTACCTTTTATTAATATTATTACTATTATTCTTTTTCTCTTCTTGTCTCATTACTTTTCCCTGGTCCTAATTTTTTTTTTTTTTTTTTGCTAGGGAACACAGACAACAGCAAGGAAATAGAATAAGAGGAATGAAGTGTCAAAGTGACACCATACACATGCAAAAATACAACAACAAAATAAAACCCAAGAGCAGAAAGAGAAGTTAACCAACCAAATAAACCCATCACAATGAACAGATTCCTAGACACCAACAAAATATTAGAAGCCATATTAAGAAACCAGTAGACATGGCCCAGGAAATTGAATAACCTAATAAACAGGAGGAGATGCAGAACATGAAACAACTAATCAGAGATGTCCAAACAAATATCATGAATCAACTTAATGAAGTAAAGGAGAGATTAAGGATATTAAGAAGACATAGGGAGAACATACTGAAGAAGTTGTAAACATGCATAAAAAGATAATGGATATGATGGTGATGAACGGCACAATGCAAAAATCAAAAATATACTAAAGGCACAGATTTGAACTAGCAGAGGAAAGAATCAATGATGTAGAAAACAGTACAGCTGAAATCAGACAGACAGTAGAACAGATATATGAAAAGATAGAAAAAACTTCAGCAGAGACTTAGAGATTTAAATGACAACAAAAATGCTCAAACATATGCATTATAAGCATCCCAGAGGGAGAAGAGAAGAGAAAGCAGACAGAAGAAACAATAGAGGAAATAATGGCAGAAAATTCCTCAACTCTATTGAAGGACATGGATGTACATGTCCAAGAAGCACAGTGCACCACCAACAATATAAATATGAACAGACCTACCCCAAGACATATACTTCTTCAATTGTCCAATGCTCAAGACAAATAGAGAATATTGACAGCAGCAAGAGTAAAAGAGTCCCATCACATACAAGGGAAGCTCAATAAGATTAAATGCTGATTTCTCATCTGAAAATATGGAAGCAAGAAGTCTGTGGTATGACATAGCTATGATGCTAAAAGAAAAAAACTTCCAGCCAAAAATTTTCCATCCAGTAAAGCTGGCATTCAAAAATGAGGGAGAGCTCTTTCTGCCTAGAGGGGTCTGCAGGAAATCTTGGTGTGTATATCTGTCTTTCTCTGCCATTTCTCAGCAACCTCTGTTCTTTCCTCCATTTCCCAAATAAATTCATTTTACTAGCCTCACTTAAAAAAAAAAAGAAAAAAAAAATGAGGGAGGACAACCAACAAGATGGTGGCAGAGTAAAGAGCTCCTAGAATCAGTTCCTGCTACAAGGCAGTTAGTAATCACCCAAAGTTATCTAAAGGATTTGTTTGGGGCCTCCAGAAGACCAGAAGTGCATCCTGTAACATCCTTGAAGGAATGGAAGGAGGAGGTTGCCCATCTGCAGAGAAGATTCATAGGTAGAGCAGTCCACGCCCTGGAGGCCAGTGCTCATCCTCTACTGGAGGCACAAGTCTCTTCAGGAGCATGGCTGGAATTGGAAAGTCCACTTCCCAAAAATGGGAGAGGAAGAGATAAGTGGGCACCAACTTCAGCTACTGATTAATAAATTCAGTGGGCTAAAGTATACTCCTGAGAACAGCTAAAGTTTGAACCTGTGCAAGTCAGGAAGAGGCCAACAGCTACCATCTTTACTCTGCACTTAGCATGAGAGTAAGCGGGGCTGACTGAAAATCACAGTGCTGGTAGGGACTGGCTTCTTTCCATCTAGATCAGATTGTAGCTCTAGCATAAGACCCAGGCCAACCTCGGGCAGGGAGAAGCTGAGGGTGGCTGCACCAGCCTCTCTGGGAAACAACATGCCACACAATGGAGGCCAGTGATCATCCTACTTTGGCAGTGCAAGCCACTCCAGGAGTTATTCTGTGGCAAGAATTAGAGCTTCATTTCCCAAAAACAAGGGAGGAAGAGGTGGTTGACAACTGATTTCAGCTACTGATTAATAAATTTGGCTGGCTAAAGTAAAAACCTAAGAAAAGATAAAGTTAGAACCTGTCCACATTGGAAAGAGGCTGGTACATTCCATTTTGACAACACCCTCAGCATGAGGGGAACCCAGGCTGATGACTGAAAATCACAGTGAGGGTAGAGACTGGTTTCTTTCACCCAGATTGGCCTGCAGCTCTAGCCTAGACTTCAGCCCCAACTTTAACAGGGAGGAACCTGGCAAGCCCTGCACCAGCCTACCCAGGTAACTGCAGTTACATTTGGCTGGCACAGACTGAATAATCAGGAGTCTACTGGGGCAAATGTGGTCATCTTGGACCTGCATGGCATAGATTGTTGCCCACATCTGCAGCTCCATCCCCACCCCAGGCAGGGGAGAAGGGGATGTGAAGCTTCATCAGTCTCTCTGGGCAACTATGTTCTAGACATGCACGACTTGGATTATTCCACACAGCTGTGGCTCTATACCTACCTCTGGCAAAGGAAAAACTTGAGAGAAGCATCATCAGTCCTTGAGGCAATGAGGGCAGATTGAGCCTCCAAAGCTTATATCACCAAGTATATACTTGGTTCCTACTACACAACCAGCAAGGGAGAAAGGCACAAAGCCCTAAACTAAAGAGAAAAACTGAACCCAGAATAAATACTATAGTAAGCCAGATGCCAACACAACAACAAAAATTTACAATCCACACCAAGAAACAGAGAAGATGTGGCCCAGTTAAAGTTACAAGAAAAGCCTCCAGATGACATAAAGAAGTTTAGACAACTAATCATAGATGCTCAAACAAATCTTAATAAATTCAATGAGATGACTAAAGAATTTAAAGATATTAAGAAGACATTGGATAAGCTCAAAGAAGAATTTGAAAGCATACATTGAAAAAGAGCAGATCTTATGGAAATGAAAGGTACAATAAATGAAATTAAAAATACACTAGAATCATATAATAGCAGATATGAGGAGGCAGAAGAAAGGATTGGTGAGCTTGAAGAAACGGCCTGGGAAAATGAATATACAAAAGAATAGATGAAGAAAAGAATAGAAAAAATTGAACAGGGTCTCAGGGAACTAAACTACAAGAGACATGCAAACATATGTGTCATGGGTGTCCCAGAAGAAGAGATGAGATAAGAAGCAAAAGGAATATTTGAAGAAATAATGGTAGAAAATTTCCCAACCCTATTTAAGGACATAGATGTCCATGTCCAAGAAGCACAACGTACTCCCAACCAAGAAAATATGAATAGACCAACTCTGATACACATATTAATCAGAATGTCAAATGCCATAGACAAAGAGAGGATTCTGAGAGAAGCAAGAGAAAAGTAATGCATAACATATAAGGGATACACAATAAGATTAAGTGCTGATTTCTCACCAAAAACCATGGAGGCAAGAAGACAGTGGTATGATATATTTAAGATACTGCAAGAGAAAAATTTCCAGCCAAGAATCTTATATCCGGCAAGACTGTCTTTCAAAAATGATGATGAGTTTAGAATATTCACAGATAAACAGAAACTGAGAGAGTTTGGAACCAAGAGACAGACTTTATAGGAAATACTAAAAGCCTGAAAAGAAAAGACTGGAAAGACAGGCCTGGAAGAGAGTTTAGAAATGAAGATTATATCAATAAAAGTAACTAAAAGTGTCAAAAGAGTGGTGAAAATAAAATATGATGGAAAAAAAACAAATAATCAAGAATTAACTTAATCAATAATGTAAAGCACTTGTATTCACAAAACTACAACTCATTGTTAAAAGAAATCAATAAAAGTTCTAAATAATTGGAAGAACATTCCATGGTAATAGATTGGAAGTCTAAATATCATTAAGATGTCAATTCTACTCAAATTGATATACAGTTTCAATGCAATCCCAATAAAAATTTTACCAGAATTTTTTAAATAAATGGAAAACATGATTATCAAATTTATTTGGAAGGGTATGGGGTCTTGAATAGCCAGAAACATATTAAAAGGAAAAGTGAAGTTGAAGCACTTGGATTCCTGGACTTTAAATCATATTACCTAGCTACAGAGTTAAAAACAGAATGATACTGGCATAAAGAGGGACGCATAGACCAATAGAACAGAATTGACAGTTCAGAAACAGACGCTCACATCTATGGTCAAGTAAATTTTGACTAACCTGTCAAACTCACCTAGCTTGGACAGAACAGCCCATTTAACAAATGGTGCTGAGAAAACTACATATGCATAGCAAAAGAAAGAACGAGAATCCTATCTCACATATTATACAAAAATTAACTCAAAATAAATAAAAAAACTAAATATAAAAGCAAAAATCATAAAGCTTCTAGAGGAAAATGTAGGAAAATATCTTCAAGACCTGGTGGTAGGTGGTGGATTCTTAAAGGAGATAAAAGGAAGACAGATATGGACTACTGATATTTAATGTATGTAGAAGTTTTAATTAGATTTACTATAAAGATGTGCATATGTACAGAGTTGATGGTAGCACATTATAGTGACAAAGAGCTGGTTTATAAATGGGGATGTGGATGAAAATGGTAGTCAATTGACAATGCCAATTGACAAAAAGCTAGAGAATAATCTAGGTACTGAAGAGCACAATGAACCCAGAGGTGGTTGAGAATTTTGTTGATGGTATAGATTCAAGAGTGTCCTTTTTGAACTTGAGCAGATGTACATCACTATTGCAGTGTGTTGGGAATGTGGAGAAACATGGGAAAAATACAACTGGAGTGACCTATGGACTGTGGTTAACATTAATAATGTAATATTCTTGCATCCATGCCAAAGAGGTACTGTGTGGATAATGAGGCAGTGTGGAAAATGTCTGCCAAACGTATGTTGTGGAATTGGTAATAATGAGATGATATTATCTCATAATCTGTAACAAATGTCCCACCTCACTGTGGTGTGTTGATAGAGCAGTGTTGTTTGGGAATTCTGCACATTTGCATAATTGTTTTGTAAGTTTACAACTTCTGTCATAAAAAACATATATAAAAAATAATAAAAGGGATGGTTGGGGGAAAATATATCAAATATAAGATAACGACTATACTTAGCAGTAAGAGGTTGACAATATTCTTTCATAATTTGTAACAAATGTCTCACGACAATGCAAGATGTTGGTGGAGGCTTGATGTACGGGACCCCTGTATGATGTTATGAATGTTTGGTTTGTATGTTCACAACTTTTACTATACACTTATTGTTTATGTATGTTCATGTTTAAATGATATAAATATAATAATAATAGGGTGGGTTGGGGGAAAATACTTTGGTTAATAGTAATATTTTGAGGATGCTGTTTAAACTAATTAAAAATATTTAACAACAATGCAAGGTATTGGTGGTAGGGTGAGGAATGAAAGCCCTGTATGATGTTATGTATATTTGTATTGTAAGTTCACAACTATTGCTATGTACTTATTGTTTATGTATATTCATGTATGAGTGATATACTTCAATAAATTTATAAAAAACATAAAAAATGATGGACTGTTCAAAATATTCACAGATAAACAGAAATTATGAGAGTCTGTGAATAAGAAACCTGCCCTTCAATAAATAAAAAGGGAGTTCTTCAGGTTGAAATGAAAAACAGTAAGAGAGAGATAGAGTTAGAAGAGAGTGTAAGAAGAACAAAAAGATAAAAAGAGAAATAAAAACAACATATGGCATAGATAAACCTAAAGATAATATGGCTAATGTAAGTAATCCCTTCACAGTAATTACATCGAACGTTAATGGATTAAACTCTCCATTCAAGAGGAGCAGATTGGCAGAATGGATAAGGAAATATGACCCCTTTTTGTGCTGTGTATAAGAAACCCACCTTAGACCCAGGGATGCAAGGAGACAAATGGTTGGAAAACAATTTTACATGCAAACAATAAATGGAAAAGGGTGGGAGTAACTATACTAATATCAGACAAAATATATTTTAAATGAAAAACTATTGTAAGACACAAAGCCAGACACTATATATTAATAAAAGGGGAAATCTGTCAATAAAAAAAGAACAATTGTAAACTTTTATGCACCTAACCAGGACATCTCAAAATACATGAGGCAAACATTGAAAAATCTAAGTGGAGAAATAGACGCCTCTACAATTATAGTGGGAGACTTTAATACACAAAATATCTCGACAGAGAATCAATTTAGAAACAAAGACCTTGAACAATATTTTAGAAGATCTCATACGAAGAGCCATATACAGAATATTATAAATACAGCAGGATATACATTCTTCGCAACTGTACGTGGATCATTCTCCAGGATAGACAACATGCCAGGCCACAGAACAATTCTCAATGAATTCAGAAAGATTGAAATTATACAAAGTCATTTCTCTGATCACAATGAAATAAAACTCCAAGTCAATAAGGGGCAGAGAAACAAATTAGGCACAAAAATAAGAAAGTTAACGCACTATTAGAAAAATAGTGGGTCAAGGAAGAAATCCCAAAAGAAATCAATACTACCTTGAAACAAACGAAAATGACAACACTATGTATCAAAACCTATGGGATACAGCAAAAGCAGTACTGTGAGGGAAATTCATAATGATAAATGCCTATATAAAAAAGAAGAAAGAGCTAATATCAAAGACCTAACTGCACACCTGGAGGAATTAGAAAAAGAAAAACAAACTAACCCCAAAAGAAGTAGAAAGAATGAAAAAAAAAATTAGAGCAGAGCTAAATGAAATTGGAAATAAGAAAGCAGTAGAAAAAATAAACAAAACCAAAAGCTGGTTCTTAGAGAAGATTAATAGAATTTACAAACCCTTAGGTACTCTAATGAAGAAAAAAGGAAAGAAAATGCAAATACATAAAATAAGAAACTAGTTAGGGGATATCACCACTGACCACACTGAAATAAACAGTATGATAAGAGGATATTTTGAAAAATTGTATGCCAACAAGATGGATAATTTAAAGGAAATGGAAAAATTCCTAGAAACACACAAGCAGCTTACAATGATGAAAGAAGAAATTGATGAACTCAACAGACCAATCATAAGTAATGAGATATAATTAGTCAACAAAAACCTCCTAAATAAGAAGAGCCCAGGACCTGACAACTTCACAGGTGAATTGTACCAAACATTCTGGAAAGAACTAACACCAATCCTGCTCAAACTCTTCCAAAAAATAGAAGCATAGAAAACATTCCCCAAAATATTCTATGATGCCAACATAAAACTAATACGAAAGTCAAAGATGCCACAAGAAAGAAAAACAATAGACCTATCTCTAATGAATCTAGATGCTAAAATCCTCAACAAAATATATGTAATCATATTCAATGACACATCAAAGGAATTACACACCATGACTAAGTGGGATTTATCCCTGCTACGCAAGGACTTTTCAACATAAGAAAATCATTCAATGTAATACACCATATAAAAAGATTGAAAGGAAAAAGTCACATGATCACTTCTACAGATGCAGAAAAAGCATACAACAAAATCCAGCATACTTTCTTGAAAAAAAAAAAACACTTCAAAAGATAGGAATAGAAAAAAACATCAACATGATAAACGGTATATATGGAAAACTCACAGCTAACATCATATTCAATGGTGAAATCTTAAAAACATTCCTTCTATGATTGGGAACAAGACAAGGATGTCCACTATCACTCCTCCTATTTAACATTGTTTTGGAAGTACTTGCTCTAGCACTTTGGCAAGAAAAAGATATAAACGGCATCCAATTTAGAAAAGAAGAGAAAATTTCACTATTTGCAGACGACATGACCTTGAAAGCCTGGAGAAATGTACATCAATGTTCCTAGAGCTTATAAATGAGTTCAGAAAGGTTGCAGGTTATTAGGTCAATGTGCAAAAATCAGCAACATTTCTGTACACCAATAATGAGAAAATTGAGGAGGAAATCAAGAAAAAAATCCTACATACAATAACATCTAAAAGAATTAAATACTAAGGAATAAATTTAACAAAAATGTAAGTGAATTGTACACAGAAAAATTCATAACACTGTAAATGGAAATCAGAGGAGATCTAAGTAAATGGAAGAATATTCCCTGTTCATGGATAGGAAGATGAAACATCATCAAGATATCTATCCTAACCAAATTAATCTACAGATTTAATGCAATCCCAATAAAATCAATGCAGCATTTTTACTGAATTGGAAGAGCTACCTATGAAATTTGTTTGGAAGCACAAAGGGCCCTGAATAGCCAAAGACATATTTTTAAAAAATGAAATTGGAGGAATCACACTACTGACTTTAAAACATACTATAAAGCTACAATGGTCAAAACTGCATGGTATTGGCACAAAGATAGACATACTGACAAATGGATCCAATTTAGGAGTTCTGATATTGATCCTCAAATATACAGTCAACTGGTATTTGAAAACTCCACCAAGCCCACTCAACTGGGAGAGAAGGGCCTCTTCATCAAACAATGTTTGGAGAACTGGATATATATATCCAAAAGAATAAGAGAGGAACACCATCTCACACCGTAGATAAAAATTAACTCAAGATGGATCTAAGATCTAAATATAAGAGCCAAGACCATAAAGATCTTGAAAGAAAACGTAGGAAAGCATCACAGAATCTTGATTATGAAATGGTTTCATGAACTGTACACTGAAAGCATGAGCAACAAAAGTAAAAATAGATGAATGTGACCTCCTCAAATTTAAAAACTTTTGCACCTCAAAGGAGTTTTTCAAGAAAGTGAAAAGGCAGCATACTCAATGGGAGAAAATATTTGGTAACCATATATCTGATAGGGGCTTAATATCTAGCATATATAAAGAAATCCTACAGCTCAAAAATAAAAAGCCAAGCAACCCATTTTAAAAATGGGCAAGTGATTTGAATAGATATTTCTCCAAAGAAAAAATACAAATGGCTAAAAAGCACATGAAAAGATGCTCAATGTCACTAGCTATTAGGGAAATACAAATCAAAATCACAATGAGATACCATCTTACTCCCATTAGACTGGAGGTTATTAATAAACAGAGGACTACAAGTGTTGGAGAGGATGTGGAGGAACTGGAACCCTTATCCACTGCTGGTGGGAATGTAGAATGGTGCAGCCATTGTGGAGGACAGTTTGGTGGTTCCTCAGGAAGCTTAACTATAGAAATGCCACATGATCCAGCAATCCCACTGCTGGGTATATATCCAGAGGAACTGAAATCAGAGTTATGAACAGATAAATGTACACCAATGTCTATAGGGGCATTATTCACTATTGCCAAAAGTTGGAAAGAACCAAAATGTCCATCAACAGATAAATGGATAAACAAATTGTTGCATAAACATCCAATGGAATATTACACAGCTGCAAGAAGGAATGCAGAATTAACACATGGGATAACATGGATGAATCTTGAGGACCTTAGGTTGAGTGAAGGAAGCCAGGCACTGAAGGACAAATATTACATGACCTTACTGATATGAATTAATAAAGTTGAGCAAATGCATAGGGCTAGATTATGGAAAATAGGCTTAAAGAAGAAAGAAAGGGAGAAGGTTTTGAGTCAATGCCCATATGGGCAAAATCTATGATAAGGTGGAAGGGTGCACTTGTGCAGTGGATGGGCATGACACTGGTGCAGTGATGCTATTGCATTGGATGGTGCTGGTTTGGGAGGGCTGAAGGGTGGAAAGGGTGGGTTAGACTGTCCATGGAACTGTGGGGATGGTTGGGGGAGGGAGCAGTTGAAATCTGGGGATTTGTGGGAACGTGGTTGAACCTAAAATGTTGGGAATTCTCTTTTGGAAAATGTGGCAGGGGAGGGTTACTAATTAAGAGTGTTGGATGTGGGGGGCATGTGGGACACAGCACACCTGGGGCAGGCTTCTAGGGAGTGTGTGAGTGTTCTTCTTGCCACAGTGTGTTATATTAGTGTGTGGAGACCCACATAATGAAAGGGAATGTGTTGGACTCCCATCCTGGATAGTCCTGCTATGTTCTCAAATACATGGGCAGGAGACTCTCGAGATCATAGGCAGTGCCTAGAAGGGGAGGACAGGCCAGTATGTCAAGGCCTCAATGTTGTTGCAAGTAACTAAGACTGTTGTTCTTCAAGGAGTGAAGCTTGGTGGTTGCCTTGGGTCCTGAGTGGAGGGGGGGAAAGAATAGAAGAGATGGAACATGGGGCATTTTTGGACCAATGGAAGTGTTCTACATAATATTGCAATAATAGATACAGGCTATGTTATATTTTCATGAGAATTTATAAAAGCGTATGGTCCAAAATATAAACCATAATGTAAATTGACCATGATTAGTAGCAATGTTTCAGTATTTGTACATCAATTATAACAAATGTACCATCCACATGTAAAATTTTATTAATAGAAGAAAGGAAAAGTGGGATGATGTTGGGTATATGAGAATCCCCTATATTCTATGTCACTTTTCTGTAACCTAAATATCTTTGAAGACAAAATGAAAAAGATAAGGAACTGGGGGAATAAATGGAAGGAAATGTCACTATACATACAAGACAACAGATCTTACAGTGATGAAAGACATAATGTTAATTTTTTCTTAATTTTATAATTTTATTATATTTTTTATTATTTCAATTGTGTTTAAAATTTTTGTATTTTATTTGTTATTTTTAAAATTATCATTATTTCGTTTTCTTATTAATTGTATTTGGTTATATTGTTCACTTCATGTTTGAAGAAGTTTTAGATCACAGAAGAGTTACAACTGTGGCAAAGGAGGATCATTGGTGTGGGGTGTCAGTGATGGGGGATGCATGGGAGGAGGTTCACCTGGGTCACACCTATAAGGTATATTAATGTGTTCAAGTGTTCATTGGGCATTTTCACAGTGGGTAGAGATTCACACAATAAACAAAAGAATATTAAATTCCCATCCTGGGGAGCTCTGTCACATTCTCTAATAGGACAGCAAGAATACTGAATACAGGGGCAGTGACTAGTGAAGGAGCATGGACCACTGATGGGCCCTATTATTGATGACTGTACTTAGGAACCTTTACTTTTGAAATTGAAAATTAGCAAAATTTTATACGGTGCTTGAGTTACCTCCTGAGAGCCTCCTTGTTACTCAAATGTGGCCTCTCTTTAAGACAAACTCAATATTACCTTCCCCTCAGTGTGAGACACGACTCCTGGGGATGAGCCTCCCTTACAACAAGGGATTACTACCAAGCACCAACTAGCAATGCAACTGGAAAAAGACCTTGACCAAAAGGGGAAAAGATAAAGACAAATGAGTTTAACAGGCTAAGAGATGTCAAAGTGAGTCCAGAGATCATTCCAGAGGTTACACTTATACATGTCTCAGCAGGATTTCATTGACTGCAAAATAAATATTGCATCAAATAGCCAGGCTCCTGAGGGCTCTCGAGACATCCAGACATCATAGGCAGGGCAGACAGCTCAGGAGTTTGGTGCCCTCCCAGTGGGCCCTACTTGGGAATTTATGCTCCTCAGTGTGACAGAGTTGGACTCAAAGGTGGTTTCCCTACACATGGCTCTTCTGCCCCTTCTATATGAACCTATAGCTAGTACTAGAGTTGATATGTTATCTGTCCAAAAGACTTAAATCTTTGTGCTGTCCATGTGCCAGATGGCCATGAATTTCAACAGAGTGGCAAGACCTACTCTCCAGTTCATTGTACTCACCCAGCACAACTAACAAGGTGATGATGGACAATGACCATCCCAAGGAACAGAGAGAATCTGCAACTGCAATCAAGATAGTGCCAGCCATCTGCCCCATAGGATCTAAGCCCCCTCTCAATTAGCGGTGGAGGGAGCATCACCATTCCAGAATCCTCAGGATTGAGGAGTGAATGATGGACTAGAGAAGACTTATTGGTATTCCACTATAGACTTGTCATTCTAGAAATGGAAGAACTTTTATCATTGATGTGAAGGCAGTGGCCACTGGAGGTTCTGAGGACAGGGAGAGGTGAAAAACTGGTATAATATGGGGCCATTTTCAGGACTTGGGAATTGTCCTGAATGACACTGCAATGTCAGATACAGGCCATTATATATCTTGTCATAACTTAGAAATTTCTGTGGGAGAGAGTGCGAACTACAATGTAAACTATAATCCATGCTCAGTGGCAATGCTCTAAAATGTATTCATCAATTGTAATAAATGTACCACACTAATGAAGAATGTTGTTAATGTGGAAAAAACTAGGAGGGGTAGTTAGGAGGGCACATGGGATTCTTCAATATTTTTTATGTAACATTTATGTAATCTAAATATCTTTAAAAATTAAAAGTAAAAAGTATTTTTTAAAAATTCTGTAATGGACTTGAATAATAACCGCACATCTCTGTGATTAAACTGAGAGCCACTGAGTGGACACTTTAGATGGATTGTACAATGCATGGGACCATATTACACAGTGAATAAGGGACTATGGTTAATGGTACAAATACAAGATCATTCTCTTATGAACTATAATAATATACAATATTAATATATGACATTAATAATAGGATAGTTTGTGGGAAAATACATCCAATACATGCTATGAACTATGGATAACCATAATATTATGGCAATGTTTTTTCATCATTTTTAACAAATTTGTCACAAAAATGTAAGTTGTTGGAGGTAGAGTGATGTATGGGAATCCTGTATGGTATGCATGATTGTTTTGTTAACTCACCACATCTTACATTTTTGAAAAATGAACGTTTAAAAAATAGAGATTATGTGTGTATATAAATTTTCATAGCAGCACTTTTCAGGGCAGCAAAAAAGTAGAAATAACACAAATGTCCATCAACATAAATGGATAAAAAAATCCCTATCTTCCAGAAACTCTTCTAAAAAATTGAATAGCGGGGAATACTCCCAAACTCATTCTTTCAGGCCAAAGCATACATTCATATTCTGTATAGTTATTCTTTATATATTTGATACATTTATATTTCTCATACCAATA
>JAQZBX010013263.1:21405-40186 GCA_029593785.1 Cabassous unicinctus | reverse complement strand
CTGGAGCCTGCTGACTCGAAGGAAAGGATGGTGAACTGGGGCGCCCACGTGTGCCTCTCTGTGTGGCTTGGGCTTCCTCGCAGCATGGCGGTCAGCTGCATGGCCTTTTCTAACTCAGCCTGGGAAGTCACGTGGCCTCACATCTGTCACACTTGATTGGCCAAAGCAGTCACATGCCCACCCCAAATGAAGAGAAGGGACATAGGCCCCATTTCTCAATGAGGGCTGTCGAAGAATTTTGAGGCCATGAGTTAAAACCATCACACAAGGTAGCCAATACCTACCCATGGTTTAACTATTTCATTTTCTTGGGTGTTGAGCACACGAAGCCAGTGGACTTTCCTACTTGTCCAGCCTGAGCTACGCATCATGGATAGAGAGCCGTAGGGTTAGGCGATGTTATGTCAGGGTCCTTCTCACTTTGTTGAGGTCAGCCTCCAGAGATCCGTGGAAAATTCCCTGCCTTCTGATAAGAGTCATCAGTCCCCCCCCCCCTTTTTTTAACAAATATATCTGAAGACACTTCTTCTCGGAGGAGATGCAGAATGTCGATCACATGATGAATGCTGTTGTAAGCAGATGTCATGATATTATATGATAAAATATTATGAGCAGATGATATGCTATTTATTATGAGCAGGTGATATATGACGCCATATTACGATTATGGATGATGATGTATCGTGTACGCTGGCACGTGCGGGACGTTATGTATTCACACACGCCGGCTCCGGGCGTCTGATTTAAGAACTGCCTGCAACTCACCTACCTCAGGCTCTGCCAATCAAAGTCTCTTTTGCTGAGTGGGACAGAGAATCAAAACTCTTCAATTCCGGGACTAAGCTGTGTGTGTGGGTTTAGGATTTCCGGGGATTTTAGGCCCATGGGCCACAAATTCTGAGCATACCGCAACTTGCCCAGGGATTTGGGTCTGGCAGAGCTGGCTCTCGGATCTGTTGGAGGCGTGAGCAATATTGAGAGTGAAATTGCTGTGGGCCAATGGCCGGTCTGAGGGTATATAAAGAAAAAGCTGAATATGCTCACCATCTTGCCACTAAATTATAAGGAGCAAAAATGGATTCAAGAGGGACTATCTGAGTAAGAACGGGAACACTTCAGAGCTCATTTCATCAAAGCAAACTTTAGGTGAATACTGATACAAATGCTCAGTAGATAAACAATCACGCCTTGTCAGTTCAGAGGGACAGAGGGTGCAAAGAAGAGTTGGAATGAGTAGCAGGTCTGAAAACGAAATCTACCCTCCAATCAATAAAAATCCATTTCTGTCATATCAAATTCTAATTTAAGGTCTTGCATTTCTAAATGAAGAGATGAAATTCCCTGAGGGGATAAGGTGCTGTGCCATGAGGCGTGGGCTCTGGAGGCAGCAGACCAGGTTCAAATCCAGGCCACTTCCTGGCTGGGTGACCTCGAGCAAGTTACAGAACCACTCTGTGCCTCCACTTGCATGTCTGTAAAAGGAGCCCAGAGGTAATTCCCATCTCACAGGTGGTTATAAAGATTTAAGAGATGTAAGGTGCTTAAAGCAATGCTGGCATGGAGGAAACACTGAACTAATGTTGAAGTTTTCTATTACCAATGAGACTATTTGCTCACAATTAAAATGCTACACTCCTCAAAGAAAAGCACTCCTCTAAAACAGACCAGCACTCTCCCTGGAATCTTGCTTTGGTACCCAAAATGTGCCCAGCGCACGGTTTTTTGTTGCTTGAGCTGAGCTGGCCCTCCGCCTGGTGGAGGTAGCATTATCACAAATGTCAGGCTTGGGGACTTTCGTGTAAATGAAATACTTCAAAGTTGTGGGCATTAAGCACAGCCCTCATTCGCGCAGTCTCCTCTTATTGATAACCCAATAGCCAGACTCCTCGGGTCAGGAGAAAGGGCTAACTGGTTTTCACTAAAGTGGAGGTGGCTGCCTGCGGTGGCCCAGAGCAAGGAGCCAGAAGAGTGCTCCCTTCCCATCCCCGAGCCCTCTCTGCCCCCCAGTGCTCAATCCTGCACCTAACAGAGGGTTTCTCAGCCGCAGCACTATTGACATTTTGGACCAGATAGCTGTTTGTGGTAGGGGTCTGTCCTGGCACTGTAGGATGTTGAGCAGCCTCCTTGGCCTCTGCCCACGAGATGCCAGTAGCACCACCCTCCTCCCCTGTGATGGCCAACAAAAATGTCTCCAGACATTGTCAAATGTCTCCTGTGGGGTAAAATTGCCCACAGGTGAGAACCAGTGGTCTAAAGCTCCAGGGTCCTCGGAGTGCCTGGATGCTGTCTTCATGGGGACGGATGTGTCGCCTTTCTTTGCAGGCTGAGGTCGCTTTCCCGAGTTCTATTCAAAAGAGGGCCAGGTCCACCAGCCGGGCTAGCACCCATGTAATCGGAGTAGGAGGCTTGTAACACAGCTCTCCCAGTCTTTGATGGATCAATTAGAAAAGAAAACGTCAAGGATCTGAGTGAGGCAAATAATAAAGGAAAATGAGGAGGCAGAAAGCGTGAGGGAGAGAGGGTGGATTTTGGAGACAGACCGAGTGGGCTCAGTCCCGGCTGTGCCAATCACTGACCCTATAAACCTTGTTAAGGAACATCCCAGGCCGTTTCTCCATCCATACAGTGGGGTCCTGATACCTACCAAAGGCTGCTCAGGAGATTAAGTGACATGCTGTTGATAAAGTTTATACCACAGCGACTGGCCCTTCTTAAGTGCCCGATAGATGGTAGCTATCAGTATAATTCTAGTTGTACTTATATAAATGTCTATCTTACAGACACTTGTAATTATAGAATCATTTATATATAGTTTTAATTTTATGTCTTTCTCCTCAAGGGCAGGAGTCATGTCCGATTTATTCACTGCAGTATCCCCACTCCAAGCACAGAGCCTGGCACACAGTAGCTGCTCTGTGTCTGCTGCATGATTGGATAAACATCCAGGAACACCCTCCATCCCGAGGGAACTCAGATCCTACAAGCATTGGGTTTCTAATTCTATGTCAGGGCAGTTATGTGGAGGTGTTTACAGCGGTGATCCCATCAGTCATCCTTTCTGAACACCCTTTATGCACCAGGCTCTGAACTTTGCACTTGTATCAGTTATCTACTGCTGCGTAACAAGTTATCACAAAATTGGTACCTTAAATCAACAGGCATATATCTTAGTTTGTCCGACTGCTTTCCTAAATACCACCCAATGGGTTGGTTTAAACAATAGAAAATTGTTTTACAGTTTCAGAGGCTAGAAGTTCAAAATCAAAGCATTGGCAAGTCCATGCTTTCTCCCCAAAATCTGTAGCTTCCTGGTGCTGACTGCCAGCAATCCTTGGTTCCTTGGCTTGTTTTTCTGATCCTGTCACATGGCGATGTCCTCTCCTTTCTCATGTCAGTGACTTCCTGGTACTCTTTAAAAGGCCTTTAGTAACCCATAATAAGACCCATCCTCATTCGGTTGGGCCACACCTTAACCAAAAATAACATTTTCAAGAGATCCTATTTACTATGGGTTCACACCCACAGGAATGCAGACTAAGATTAAGAACACGTATGTTTTTGGGATACATAATTCAATCTACCACACCATGTATCATCACGCAGTTCTGGGGGCCTGGGGGTCAGGGGTCCGAGCACAGCTTGGCTGGGCCAGGGTCGCTCACAAGGCTGCCATCAAGTTGTTGGCCAGTGCCGAGGTCTCATCTGGAGACCCACCTGGGCAAGATCCATTAACATGGTTGGCAGGATTCGATTTCTTGCAAGCTGTTGGGGTGAGGGCCTCAGTTCCTTGCAAGGTGGCTCTTTTCCTAGGATAGCACACGCCATGGCTGCTTGCTTCATCAACGTCAGCAGGGAGAGCGCCTGCTGGCAAGACAAAAGTGACGGTCTTTTGTAATGTAATCACGGACGTGACACCCCATCCCCTTGGCCAGCCTCTGTTGGTTTGAAGCAAGTCACAGATCCTGCCCCCACTCAAGGGGAGGGGGTCCAACAAGGGCAGGTACTCCAGGAGGCGGGACCATCGGGGCCATCTCAGAGTCTGCTTCAGCCCCTTCTGAGCATTAGCTCATTAAACCCCCACGATGAGCCCATGGGACAGGTCTTCTTACTGCCCCCATTTTACAGGTAAGGAAAGGAGGCAAGTCGTGGTGTACCCATGACACACGGTATCTGTGGTTTAGGACGGAGTCCACATTGCTGCGGTTATGTGTGACTGTCAGCTTAATCCATCCTGGGACATTCCATGACTGAGTCCCTACAGGATACCAGAGGCTTCAGAAGCCTGAGAGTTGGAAAGAGGCAAATGATTCAAGTGTGGTGCCACTGAGGCCAAACTGGGAGTTCAGGTCCCCCCTGGGGGAGAGGCTGGGGGAGGGTTGGAACATCTACGATGGCTTCTTTGCTCATGTAGGATGGTCAAACGACCGGGCAGGCTGCAGCAGTTTGACTGGGGTCACACGTCTGGGGCCTCTGATCTTGCTTTCGGTAGATTCCTTGGCTCCGTGCGTGGAAGCCTCAGGGTCTCTTTCTCTGCCCTGATCTCTCCCGTGGGGTAACCAGACTTCTTACAAAGCAGCTCAGGATACAAGAGGGAGCATTCTGAGTGGTAAAGAAGGAAGTTGCTCAATCTTGGAAGTCATGCGTTGTCCCTTGTACCACAATCTATTGGTCAAAGAGAGTGGTGGGGCCTGCCCAGATTCCAGGTAGGGGGGAATTACAGCAGTGCATGGCTACCCAGAGGCCAGGTTCTTTAGAGACCGTGCAGATTCTGAGAAGGGCCTGATCACAGGGCTGGTCCTTGACTGGCATCTGGGGACTCGGCTGTTGCAAAGTTCACTTGCTGATAAGGTTCTTTTGTCCACTTGGAGCACTAATACCTATTTACCTTGTAGAAATCTGGAATTTTGATAATTGTGGCTGTTTACATGACCAACCCCCAACAAAAACCCTGGACTTCAAGGCTCGAGTGTGCTTCCTGGTCAGAAATATTGTACACGTGTTACTGCATCTATGGGGAAAAAAGAGGGCATTTGGTGTGTGTCCCCTCCCAGGACGAGATGAAGGGAACATCAGAGCCTGCATACAGAGTTCTCTAGACTCTGCCTGATGTGTCTTTGTCCCTGGCTAATTCTGTTGTGTTTTCTTTCTCTATAATAAACTAAGGCTATGGGTACAACTGCCTCTGTGAGTCCTAGCAAATCAGTAGACATGTGGGTTGTCTCTGGGACCCTTGAAACAGGCCATCTTTGGAAACTAGCTATATAAGGGAGATGCTAAAGAGGCCCATATTGGGAGTTCAGATCCCCTCTGGGGATCAAACAGGACTAGGCACTGTCTTATATCCCGGACCCACCCCACCCAGCTTCCTGAAAGTGAGTGTCCAAGGAGGTTGATGGAAAGATGAATCTGACCTGAAAACCTTCCACAGGGGGCATCCTGCCTGCCCCTAGTCCAGGGCAGCATCTTTATAAAGATGATACCAAAACTCAAGATGCTTTCAACCACTGCAATATAACCACAGTGCAATTAGGCATGGCAGCATCATTGACATAAGCAAAAATAGAAAACAACCAAATGTCCAGCTGTAGGGGATTGGTAAGTAGCTTAAGGTACATCCATCAGATGCAGCCATTAAAATGAGGTTTGTGGAGAGTTAATGACATAGGGACAGGCTGTATATTATGTTAAGTAAAAAAAACAAAAACAAAAACAACTGAGTAATTGCTTATCACCATGGATCTTTGTCTATGCCTTCCCACTTTGTCTTGTAAATCGCTTCCCCTCCCTCCCCACAGCTGTGAACTCTTTGAAGTGGAGATTTTGACTTGCTTCTTCTGTTTCAATAGCAAACATTTACTGAGCACTTCGCACTGTGGCTTTGCAGCTCTTCCCATCAAGGGTGGAGCCCGTTTCTCCTCTGCTTGAGGATGGGCTGGCTTTGGGGCTTGTTTGACCAATAGAATGCAGCAGAAATGATGATGTGCACCCTTCTGCTCTCTCTTGGACCCTGCCTCTGCCAGGAGAGCAAGCCTGGGCTATCCTTCTGGAGGATGAGAGACATGAAACAAACCTGAGTCATCCCAGCTGAGGTCATCCTAAATGCTAAATTATCCAGCCCCCAGTTGACCACAGATATATGAGTAAGCCCAGTTGAGCTCAGACAAGCCTAGGCTAAATCAGCAGAATTGCCCAATGAACCTGTGCAAAGTAATAGTGTCTTAAGCTATTGAATTTTGGGGGAGGCTTATTACACAGCAGTTGCTAACTGATACAAGAGCCCCAGGAGGTAGGGCTACTATCAACATCCCACTTTTGTGGATGAGGAAACTGAAGTTCAAAGATATTAAGTAATTTGCCTAAGGTCGCAGAGCTAATTAGCGGTGGAGTGAGGATTTAAAGCCAAGCAGTCTAACTCCAAAGTCTTACCTTCTACCGATCCTGGGCCTGCTTTATTGCCTCTGCATCCCCATAATAGCACAAGACTTGGTATATAGTAGATGCTCAGTTAATGTTATTTGAATGGCTATTTTAGAATTCATTCTAAATTTTAAAACAGATCCTTACGTAAGTGTCAACAATCACAAACACTGCATGGAGGGATTGTGAGTGATTTTTAAAAACCTCCATATATTTGTTTCAAAAAACATATAAACAAAAATATTATTTATAAAAATAACACAAAGAGATCAGAAGAATGGACAGCCAGACTGGCCTCAGGTGGAACCAGAGGTGATCATTCCTTCAGGAGTGGTATCAGGTGCAGGCGTCAAGTCCGACCTTCCTGGGGTCTTCCTGGGGTCTTTGTGGTTCTCACTCAGTGGCCAGAGTCTCATACCAGCCTCCCAGACTAGAACAGTCAGCACCTGCTCTTCAATGTCCCCACTGACCCGAGAGCATCCTGGGGAAATTCAAAGACCAGGGCATTTCCCATTAGTTTTTGTTGTTTTTGCTCTATTTTTAACATAAGGGGATGACAAATGTCATACAAATTACACAATTAGTACAGAATGTAGTTTTAGCCCCCAAACACCACTTGAAGCCGACAATAAAAGAAACTCAACAATCTACTGAAGAATAATTTCCTTTAGCAGATAATTTAGAATTGTGTTCATTATTTTCTTCGTTTTCTTAAAAATCAAAAAAATTGCTAACAGTATTTCGAGGACCTTATTGCTGTTACTAATGAGGAAAGTCTTTGCAACGCAGCTCATTGCAAGAGCAATTCGTCCCTTTTATTTGGAAAGAGGGGAATGAATTCTCTGTGGTGTTTTGTGTGTGTTGATGTGGGCTTCTTAACGAATCACTGCTAATACGTTTCTGAACTTGAGCCAAATCATGTAACATTTGGCAGGCGTTTGGTGCAAGCAGCAGGGAGGAAGTTTGGTGAGTGGCTGGAATTCTTTCTATAACTTTTGATATTGGCTGGTGAGGTTCAAGCCTTAGTTTCACAATTGGGATGTGTGTCTGGACAGTCAGCAGGATCATGAGTGGGTTGTGGTTTAAAGGTCTGGGGGCAGAGGAAATTTAATGGCCTTGGGTGGGCCCAGAGCTCATCATTCCTTTAGCAGCAGTGTCAGGTGCAGGCATCAATTTAGGAGTAAGCCTAAATTCTGCTTCTAATATGCAGCCTTTGAAAAAGGGCTAATGGGTTGTATTAGTCAGGATAGGCTAGGTCATGCTGTGGTAACAAATAGTCCAATGGTCTCATGGTTTAAAACAACAAAGGTTCATTTCTTGCTCATCCCACTTGTTCAATGCAGGTCAGCTGATGCACCTCTGCTCACCGAAGTCACTCAGGGACCCAGGCTGGAAGAGCATTTTATGATGCTGCCATTTCAATATATATTTCCACAATCCATGCAGCAGAGGAAAAGACCACTGGAGAGTTGAAAACCAGCAATTAAATACTTTGCCCAGGAAGCAATGCAATTACTTTTGTTCATATTTAATTGGCCAGAACCAATCACATGACCATACCAATTTTAAGAGAAAGGGAATTTGTGACTATCCTGATGTGGAAGCAGAGAACTGGCTGTTGATGGACATTAGTGCTATCTGTCTAACACATGGATCTTGGAATGTTAGGGGTGGCCAGAGACATTGGGGTCTGGGAAAATGTGTACCCAAGAGTGGCTTCCCCTCAGATACGAAACTGATCTCTCATTAGCAGCAGCAGCATTCCCATCACCATCCTTATTGCTTGTGTACCTCTTTATATTCTAGAGAGGGTGTCCTCTCATTTAAAAAATTCAATGTCTCATTTAATCTTTTCAATCATCAGAAAAATAACTGACTTTCCCCCCATTAACAATGTACCAGGCACTTTACATATGTTGTTTCATCGAATGCTATGTGGGACTACATTACTATGAATCCCCATTTTACAGACAGAGCCAGTGAGGCTCAGAGAAGTTAAGTGACTTTCCCAAGGACACACAGCTCCTAAGAGGCTGAGTTAGCATTTGTAGCGAGGTAATAAGAGCCATGCTTCCAACTCTGGCCAGGCCTTTCTCTTGTGGAGGGAAATAAAAGCAAGTTGGAAAGTGACCGAAATGACTGATTGTGTGAAACTGGACACTTAAGTTGAACCTCCAATTTGGACGATCAAGTGGACTCAGTGACTGCTTTGGGCAAAATCTCTAGTTTCCAAGCCATCCATTTCCTTCCCTTCCCCACAGATGCATCTGGAGCTGGCTGTGCCTCAGTCTCCAGAGAGCGTTTGGGCTGTTTTCTGGAGGTGGGAAGGGGAGGGGAAGAGGTCTGGAAAAGAAGCTGAGCAGCCCCCCCTCGGGGGCACAGCAGCAAGAGGCTCTTCTCTCTAAGGATCCGGAGGTGAGAGGGGGCTCTGTGCTGAGCTCCACAAGGGCAGAGGGGGTGCCCTCTCTGCCTCCGCAGAGCCTCAGCCCCATCTGCTTCCCTGCCGTCTCCGGGGGCTGATGACCTGACCCCTTTCGCCAGCATTTAGAGAAAGGGGTTTTGAAACACGTTCTTGCCAATGAGCCTCCGGAAACCCCGAATCAGGAGGAAACGCTGTAGGGCCGTGCTGTCCAATAGAATTTTCTGAGGATGGAAATGTTTGTCTGCTCTACCCAATTCAGAGACGCAAGCCACATGTGGCTATTGAGCACTTGCAATGTGGTGAGATGGAGGAAGGGAATTGTTCTGTTATTAAATTTAAATTACTTTAAATTTGAATAGCCACATGTGGCTGTGATGCCCATACTGGTTAAGAGAGCTTCAGGACAGTGTTTCCTAAAGAACAGGAGGCGGCCTCAAGCAGGCTAGATGGTGAGACATTATTCCCCTTTTACATCGTCTCCCTCCAACCTTGAGGAAAGTCTCGGTTGGGGCTGGTAGGTCTTTCATGCTTTGGCTTGTCTAACATCTGCTCACCTCCCTCTTTAACAGAGACAGCAGAATCAGGCTGGAGGCTTCAGCAGGCGAAAGTACTGGGCGTAAATGTAATAGCATTGTTTTGCTGTCTTTGTGTTTCTTTTTATGGTGCCCATCAATTTGTGGCAGGAGAAACTGGTTTTCCATTTATGGTAGTGATATAAAGCTTCATTTTAAAATAAAATTTTGAAAGTGAAAAAAAAATGTATCTAAATAAAAATAATAAGCCAATGAGGGAACACATGACATGTACAGATGAATTGGATGATGACGATAGCACTTCGATGGCCAAATTTCCTAAGCCAATTTTTTAAAAGAAACTTTTTATTTTGGAATAACTTCCTATTTACTGAAAAGTTGCAAAGATGATTCAGCGAATTCCCATCTACACGTCCGTCATCCAGCTTCCCCTAATGTTAGCATCTTACGTAAGCGCGGTACATTTGTGGAAACTGAAAACGTAACGTTGGTTCATTACCATTAATTAGAGTCCAGACTTGACTCAGATCTTACCAGTTTTGCCACTAATGTCCTTTTTCTGTTCCAGAGTCCAATCCAGGGCACCTTGGGGCACTGAGCTCAGACAATGCTTTCCAACCCTTTTGACTGCCAGTTGCCGGGCTTGTCTGGGGAGGAGATGCTGGAACTGACCCGGAAACTTCCCAGAGAAGTCCTAAAGCCCCAGGCTGTATGTTGTCATTTAGGTTTGCATCGTACAACACGGTTTCATGATCCTCAAGCTGGAAAACGAAAACCTTCACCTGTGTTTCTTCCCCCACCGGGTTGCGACTTGGTGCTATTTCCATCCCCTTCTGACCCGGGCCATCGGTTGGATTTGGTTGTCTGTCTTTCTTTTCTTTCTTTCCAGAGCCTTTGGTTTCAGGGGGCCCAATGAACAAGACTTTGCTTTTGTTCCTCTTACATTGCATTTCAGTATTTCAGCTGAAAGACTCTGAGGACGACCCCGGAAGCTTTCTGGTTCCAGAGAGGGGAGCTGACGCCTCCTGGGGAAGCGAGCGGCACCTGGAAGGTGGAGGGGTTCAGGATGGGAGGAGAGCAGCATCTAGTGGGTAGAGGCCAGGGAAAGCTGCTCCCCATCCTACAATGCTCAGGACAGACCCCACCGCAAGGAACCACCTGACCACAAATGCCAGTAGCGCCAAGGCCGAGATACGCCAGCGGAGAGGAGTCCAGTCACTTTGTAAGGCTTCTGTGAAGGCAGCTTAGGATGGAATTAGCTTTGCAGCCAGGTATGTGGCACCAATGATTCAGGGCAAGTATATCATCAACTAAAGGTCTCTTGGTCCTTTTCTCCCATAGGCCAGGACTACCAAACACCCCACCTTGACCCTGAGCAATCCAAGGGAGAGGAGGGTCTTGCTCAAGGGCCCAAATGGTCTCCAGATGTGTCGCAAATCTGGGCACCCTGCTCCGTGGCCACATCGTCATCTGCTTTAACCCAAGTCGTCTCTGGCCTGAATGACCAGAGTCACACCAAGAGCAAGCGACCACGTAGCACTTCAAACCCGTCCCAGCTGTTTACATGCACGGGCTATTCTGAGCCTCCTAACAGCCCTAGGGTGGGTATCCTGGTCATCACGTCCCCATTTAGAGAGGAGGACCCCGAGGCATGGAGCGATCCCGTCACTTGCTCAAGCTCACACGACTGGCAGGTGGAGAGCCGGGTCTGGCTCCAGAGTCTGTGCTCTTGACGCTAACCTCGCACGCCTCCTCTTACCTCCACCGTGGCCTTGCCACGACCAGGTCTCCGACCAGCACCCGCTGACCTCGTCAAATGCCCGTGGGATCCTGTTTCCTGCTTCAAGCTGTCTGCACTGCCACTTTAATAAAGTTCCTCACCCCGCTTCCTGCTGTGCAATCCCTTGCATGCTCAGACCCTTCCCCCCGGTCTCCTCCCTGCTCCTCAAACACCCAGCTCCTTCTTCCTTCCTCCTTAGGGTCCCTGCCCTTGCTGGGCCCTCTGCCTGGAAAGCCTCCGCCATCCCCCGCTCTTCCCAAACCTGCCTCCTTCCTGGCCTCTGGTTTCACACCAGGGACACCTCCTCAAGGATGTCCTCCCTGATTGCTCCATCACTGCAAGCCTCCCCCCACCCCCTGGTCCTCCCCTCCTGTTAGCCTCAGTCACTGCGTCCTGTTTGTTTTCCTTGTCGCAGTCTCACAATCTGCCGTCATTTTGTTACCGATGGATTTGCTCGGTTTCGGCCTCCCCATTAGCGTGTAAGCTCCAAGAGGGGAGGCTGCTTGCTCACAGCCTTATCCCAATCTTCGCACCCAGCATAGGCCCTGGCCCGTGGCAGAGAGTTTAAAAACGCGATTCCCATTTTATAGATGAGAAAACCGAGGTTGAGGGGGGTTGAGTAAGTGTGCGTGCGCGTGCGGGGTCCGGGCGTGACCCAGGCAGTCTTGAAGTGAGCACCCAGACTTCAACCCTGACACGGTACCACCTCACCTCGAACATTCCGTCCTTATGTTGAATTCCCAACATTGAAAAGCTGCAACCAGGCGGAGATTGGGGCAGAGCCAAGCCAGAAGAGAGAAAGAAAGGGCCGAGAGAGAATTAAGCAAGGACACAAGAAAGAGAGGCCGAATTTGGAGCGTGGGGAGGAGATTGTGGGAGGGAATGTGGAGGGGGAGAGATTTTTCCCATCAATTAACACAGGCTTCATAGAAACGGAAAGTATTCCTGGCAATCTCGCCCTCTTAATACATCATATCTCTAATCCCTGGTGCCCTCTGACCTTACCCATAATCCCTCCTCTTTTGTGTCGCAGCCTGAAACCTTCCTCCCCTGAAGCGAGCATTACGTCCCTGGTGAGGTCTGAGGAGGAGAGAGGGGGTGGCAGGGAGCGGGCGTGGGGCTGGGGGAGGTGGAAGAATACATTTTCCTAAGTGTTTGACCAACAAAATCTAGCTAAGCTCCCAGCCCGAGCGTCAACTGCTCTCCTGAAAGGCCCAGGAGCCTCCCCCCGGCTCTTTGGAGCCTCCCCAGCCCCCTCCCCTTCCCTCCTTGCCCCCCCCCCGCTGGAGCCCAGACACAAAGCTGGGCCCTGGATTATCTTAATTTCCATATGGAGAGCTGTGTAAGCCAGTTCAATGCATGGCCAGTCATTTTGTTCACAACTTTGCAGCAAGCAGGAGCAAAAGCCGCTGGGAAATTAGCCATTCATCCCGTCCCACCTTGTGTGCGCATGCATAGATGAGTAAATACGGAGCCACGGGGAAATCGAGGCTCCTTTGTTAATTACTGCAGACGGGCCGGCAAGCAGGGCCCTCCCCGCCGAAAGTCGCTGCTACTCTCTCGAGTTTAAAGGAAAACATTTATAAATGTATGTGTTAGTTTTCTGAGCAGCACTGAGGCAAGAAGACTTACTATGCGTTTGTGTTTCTTGGAATTGGGCAGCCAGGAGGTGCCTTCAAGTCCTTCCCTATCTGCGCCCTTTACACACACACACCCCACTTACACTTGTACACACGCATTCTGCTTTCATCTCACCTACTCTCACACACAGTCCATCTCCAGCGCCCCCCCCCCAGTGCCTCCGTAGTCACTTAAAATTCTGGTCTGGGCAGTGCCACCTGACAATGCCTCTGCCTCGCTCTCTCATGACCTCGACAGGGCCCCCCTTCTTCACGGAGGCCCCCTGGCCTCTCCCCCAGACCCTGGCATTCTCCCCAAGGACGCTGGTCCCGAGGTTTCTGTGGTCACGGCCCCCCTGCCTTCAGGCCGTCCTCACAGCCCCCCCTGCCGTTCCCCAGGTTCCCTGCACTTCGTGGGCCCCTCCCGCATCCTGGGAGCCTCAGGCCTCCCCCAGCCTCCTCCCGTACCCCCTCGGCAGAGCTGCACTGGCACTTCCCGTGCCCCAGCCTGCCTTCCCCGGCACCTCCCAGCAAGGGCTCAGCTTCCCCACCCCTGCCACCAGACACAGGGCCAGCGAGGGTGCGTGCCCAGGAAAAACAGGGGTCTTTGGGAAAAAGAG
Source organism: Cabassous unicinctus (assembly GCA_029593785.1). NCBI lineage: Eukaryota > Metazoa > Chordata > Mammalia > Cingulata > Chlamyphoridae > Cabassous > Cabassous unicinctus. The sequence continues at coordinate 26,795 of JAQZBX010013263.1, read as the reverse complement.
AAGGAAAAAGTGAAGACGGCTAAAGAAATAATAGCCAAAGACAGGACACCACTGGAAAAGCCACTGGGAAGGAAGTTCCGGGAGGCAGCGGCAGAGAGAAGAGGGAGAGCAGGAAGGGAGAGCGTGGGGCAGTCCCTGGGCATCTGGGCTTACCCTCCTCAGTGGATCAAATCCCTGCAAGGTTCATTTGCCTGGCAGCGCGGCTGTCTGGGGGGCTCAGGGCTTGGATCCAGAAGCTGGAGGGTGGCGCCAGGCTCCACTTCTTCTCGTCCATCCCTCTGTGCTCCACTTGCCTCATCTGAGAAATAGGCTCTGGTGGGACCTACCTGAAGGGGTTGCTTTGAGCATCAAATGAGTAATCCCCCAGGGCAGATGGCCGGGCCTGGGGGCAATTAGAGGCGGTGGCTGCTGCTGTTACTGACACACCTAGCATGCAGTAGATGCTCAATAAACTGTCATAATCAAAGTGATTACTGCACCATACAGCAGGTGCTTAAAAGATGATGGCAATTACCATTGCAGTTGTTATTGTAAGGACTTCTCTAAGACGCCTGCTATTACTGCTTCTGCTATATTGCAATGCAAGGAATAGATGAGATACTTAATCAATATTACACTATTAATCAAGAAGAACTCCCAGGAGAATAAGCTAGCACAGGGTGCCCCAACTCGAGGGAAGATGATTCCGGTGGGTGGGTAGGGGAGCTCAGAAAGCTTTCCAGGGACCAGGATGTCGGCCCTGCAGGAAGAGTAGGAGCTGGGCAGCAAGGGAGGTGGGAAGCCTTGCACACGTGTGTGGTTGGGAGGCCAGGACGGGGTGAGCCGATGGGAGGGAGAGAGAGGAGCTTCCACCTTAGCTGCCTCAGCCCACCAGGGAAGCCCCCTCGGCAAGGAGGGCCCTGGTTAAAAGCTTGGGCTCCGAAGCTGGATGCCTGGCAACTAACTTTACCTCTCTGATCCTCAGTTTCCTCCTCTATAAAATGGGGGTGATAATAGGACCTCTCTCCATAGGTTGATGGGAAGAAGTTGAAAGAGATGGTGCCTATAAAGCGTCTGGGACACAGCAGGTGTTCAGGGACAGTGGGGTGTCGTAACTTTGATTGTGATGCTCTCTGCGCCCCTCCCCCCAAGTATAACCATTTGAGCTCTTCTGTGCCAGCTTAATCATGAAGAGCTGGGGCTTCTCTCTCCCGGTCACATCACAGGCCTATTGTTGAGCCAAACGCTAACCACTGTGGGCACTGAATGCTGAGCCAGCCTTATCTTCCGCTCCCCGCCAACACCCTCTACGCCATCCTCTCCCAGTTCCCAGCCTTTGCAGGTGCTGGTGGCCTTGCCTGGAACACCATTCCCCCTTCTTCTCTCTCTGGCTCCCACCGTTTCATCCTTCAGGTCTCGGCTGGGATGCCAGCTCCTCCCGGAAGCTTCCCTGGACTCTGCAAGCTGCATCAGCGGCCCCTCGTGGGAGCCCCCACGCCCCCCATCAAGCATGTGTCACCTGGTGTTAGGACTGATTCCCTGCTTGACGTGAGCAATATAGGGGCAGGGTCCCTGTCCATTGTTGTTCTCCCAGCACAGATTGGGGGGAGGGGGTGGCACACTGTAGGTGCTCAAGAAAAGATGTTTAAATGAGCAACTGATCCCTAGAAAGCACTTCAGGATTTCTGAACCATCTCCCACGGAGCCTGCGTCTTGAGCGCAGATGAATGGCCAGGAAGTTTGGTTCTCTTCTTCCTTTAGTCCCAGCCAGCCAAACCAGGTGCTTCTGAGCCTCCTGCCTAACTTGGGCTTCATCTCCAGCGGTCCCAATTCAGAGTCTCCTCCTCCAGGAAGCCTTCCCGGGTATTCTTGGCTGCAGCTGCTTATGCCCTTATCTGATCTCCCAAAGCCTCTCATTGTGAAGAAAATTCTTCTCCACCCTCTAGCAAGCGGTGTCCACAGCTGACCTGCACAGCAGACCTCCTCCTACCTGGTGAAGGGCATCTCAGGCGAGGCAATCTTGCATCTCTCTGTTCCTGGAATCAGACTGCAAGGGCATAGTGCTGCCTGCGTGATTTTAGGACCCTGAGACTGTCAGCCAGTTGCCTCACCTCTCACCGCCTCGATGTTCTCATCTATAAAAAGGACGCAACGGCACCTACCTCCCGTCATTGCTGGGGAGTCCCTGAGTCGTGCATTTAGATACTTAGCACAGAGAACAGCTCTGTGCTCCTCTAAAGCATCCTTTTGTTGCTTTCACAGCACCTGGGACAAAGCTTTGCACACAGTAGGTGCTCAATGAATGCCTGAAGAATGTCTGAGGAAGAAGGCATTGTTTTGCTAGCTGGGTGATCTCAGGCAAGGTTCTGAGCCTTAACCTCTATGTCTGTAAAATGGTAATAATTGAACCACCCTCACCTGGGTATTCTGTTGGGGTTAAATGGCATAATGTCGATAAAACATTGGGGCTTGAATAGGATCAAAATGAATAAAAATATATACTACTACTTATAGGATGCTTATTAAATGCTTGGCCCTTCTCTTACACTTTGGATCTTCCCAATAATCCAATGAGGGAGGAACTATTATGGTCACAGAGGAGGAAACTGAGGCACAGAGAGGTGAAGCCCCTTGGCTAAAGTCACACAGCTTGAGTGGCAGAAGTGGGTGGCAAACTAGGCACCTGCCTTCAGAGCCCGGGCTCTTAAGCTCTACACTCTCTTGCCTACCGCAATTGTTCCTTCCCACTCCCCTGCTTTTCCCCATTAGACTGCTGACTCCAGGGTGGGGTAGAGGGGGCTGCTGGTGCACGTCTTATAACTCTCCTTGCTCGGACATAGAAACCAGCCCTGAAGACAGTGGGCCACCGGCCTGCGTGCCGCAGGACCCTGGAAACGGCACTGCACGGTGTTCAAGACTCAGCTTCCGGGCAGACAGCTGGGTTCCAGTTCCGCCTGTGCCTCTACTGTGCTATGTGAGCTTGGGCAGGTGAATCTCCCTCTTGGAGCCTCAGTTTTACACCTGTGAAATGGGAGAGAAACCACCCTTCCTCCTAGGCTGGAGCATAAAGAAGCTACCGTCCCCAGGTCCTTGGCACGTCGCAAGAGGCAGTCAGCCCGTGCCCTCCCGGCTGAAGGGAGAGGCAGCGGCCCCCCAAGGGCCTGGCCGGGTCCCGGCCCCTGTGCGGAGGGGCAGGGTGGGGGTGCGGAGCGTGGCCGGCGGGCTCCCCGGCTGCCGCCCGCGCCGTGTCAGGCCCCGGTGATGGATGAGCTCGGACACACTCCACAATAGCTCGCAGACACTCTATTACCCGGTGATTGTCTGCCCGGCGGCCCGCTCGGGCCGCGCTGCCACAGATAATGGCCCAGAACAAAGATGGCAGCTGCTCTGTAGGGGAACAGATTTGTGGCAAGTTGAGATAAAAAAGAGGAAGGAGAAAGGGGAGAGGAGCCGGCGGGGGCGGACAGAGCACAGAAAAGGAAGAAAGAGGGAGTGAGGGGGAGAGGACCAGGGACCAAAGCCAAGGTGTCGCGGGGAGAAGGGTGCTGGGACCGAGGCTGGGGAAGGAAAGGGAAGAGGCCTGGCTTTGGGCGATGATGATGATGATGATAGCGGTGACAATATGCTGCAGCTCTTGGTGGGTCGTAGAAGAGGCCCCAGGGCCTTAGGCCCAGCAGATCATTTCCTTACTCACCCTTCCTGGCAGTTAGCAGTGCCTCTGGTCACTTGCCTGGGGCCTCTGGAGGTGGTGAGGTCACTGACCCTTTGGGCCTTGAGGCTCCACCCCTGTTAGGAGGTACCACTCCATTCCCACCCTCGGTCCAAGGTCAAAGAAGGTGAAAGGGTGGGGAAGGCCGCGGAAGGGTGCGGGCACACTCCTCCTCTAATGAGCTTTCCAGGACCTACGCTCAGTGACCTTGGCTGACAAGGAAAGCTGGAAAAAGGGTTCCAACTTTCAGCTGGTTCCACTGCTGCCCAGAATAAAATCTGGGTGTTAGCAAGGAACGTGGGAAAATGGGCACTGGGTAGGCAATTGCTGTCCCCAGCACAGTGCTTAAAGTGAGCATCTGTTGAGCATTTGCTAGGTGCTGGGATCCAGAGTCTAGGAATCCAATGCCTCACTGAGAAGACAGGCTGCAGGACCACCCATTTTGCAGATAGGGCAACTGCCGCTCAGAGAGTTGGAGTGCCTGCCCGAGGCCACACAGTGCGGGAAGGGCAGAGGTAGCACTCGAACCCAGGACTGCCCCATGCCAAAGCCCCTTCTCACAGACTCGTGGTCCAGATTTCTGCTGGATTTCTCTTCCTTTGCCCAAAGAGCCTCCGAATGACATCATCATCTTAATATTCAGGGACTGGATTTTGAGGAGGAAGGAAGGTAAGCGTGAAAGAGCAAGATGTGGAGGAGGCATGCACCGAGGGCAAAGATGGGGTGACGATGGTGCCAACGCCTCCCACCTCGATTTTCAGACCCCTTCCTGGCTGTTATCTGTGGTTTGTTTGCAATGCCTGTGAGTGGGCCTGGGCAGCTAGGAGCAGCTGTGTTTACAGGTGAGGAATGGAGCACGGGCATCCCAAGTGCAGCCCAGACCCTCGCCTGCCTTCCTGCACCTGACCAGCAGGCACCTCCACAGGGGTCTCCTCCTTATTCTTCACTGCTCTGGGGAATGCCCCTTCCTCCAGGAAGCCCTTCCAGCACCCCCTGCTTCCTCCCTGGGTCTGTCCATACCCCGGAGAATGCCAGTCCTGGAGAAGGGCTTTGAGTGCTGGATGGTGGGGAATGGGTCTCGTTTCCTGGCCTGGCCCAGCGAAGCATGCAAGGGTGGACTCGAGCCCCTGCATCGTCAAGACCCAGGGACGCACCGTGGCTTCCCTTCCAAACTGCAGCCTAGGACTGGACTTCCTGGGCAGGAGTCCCACTAGCTGGATGACCTCAGGCCAATTATATCACCTCCCCGAGCCTCAGTTTCCCCATGTCAATAGGGGGGTAATCATTGTTCCTGCCTCAAGGGCTGCTGTGAGGATGAGAGGAGCATAGTAAGTGCCCAATAAATGTGACACAGGGACAGGATTGACCCCACCTCTCAGGGCAGCTGGCTGACTATAGGGCCCCTGAGCAACATGCTCAGAGCAGGGCCTGGCACACACTGGGTGCACTGAAGCCCGAGAGTGAGGAGGTGGGTTTCAAAACAAGAGCCACCTTGAGTGTCACCCCTGAATCCTGCCCTCACCTCTGGGCCAAGCCAGCACAAACATCTGGAATGAATTCCACCGATTTGCTGCATTCCCACCCTCACAATTGGACTCTGAGGCTATCTAAGCACCTACTGTGTGCAGGACCCAGAGTCTAACGCAGCACCATCCAGCAGAAAAATAACGGGAGCCATGTATGTATTTTTTTTTTTTTTTAA
>JAQZBX010013263.1:0-21305 GCA_029593785.1 Cabassous unicinctus | reverse complement strand
TGTTGTTCAGCCCCCACACATTTGCAGATTTACCTCTTTTTTATCTATTGTTGATTTCCAGTTTCATTCCATTGTGATCTGAGAAGGTGCTTTGTATAACTTTAATATTTTTATATTTATTGAGACCTTCATTGTCACCTAACTTGTCGTCTATCATGGAGAAAATTCTGTGAGCCCTTGAGAAGAATGTATAACCCGCTGAGTTTGGATGCAGTGTTCTGTATATGTCTGTTAGGTCTAATTTGTTTATCATATTGTTCAAGTTCTGTTTCCTTGTTGATCTTCTGTCTAGTTGTTCTATCTAATGATGTGAGTGGGGTGTTGAAGTCTCCAATGATTATTATAGAAATGTCTCTCTCTGCCTTCAGTTTTGCCAGAGTTTGCCTCATGTATATTGGGGCAGCCTGATTAAGTGCATAGATATTTATTACTGTTATTTCTTCCTTGTGGATTGTCCCTTTTATTAATATATAATGTCCTTCTGTATATCTCTTATAACTTTTTTGCTTTTAAAGTCTGTTTTGTCCATTATCAGTATATCTACTCCTGCTCTGTTTTGTTTACTGTTTGCTTGGAGTATATTTTTCCAACCTTTCACTTTGAGCTGGTTTGTATCTCTGGGTCTAAGGTGAGTCTCTTGTAGGCAGCATATGGGATGACTCACTTTTTTTATCCATTCTGTCAGCCTATATCTTCCTTTTTTTTAATGACTATATTATTTTATTGCTACATTAGAAATGAAAATAAACTGCGAGAAGTTGCTAGGGCATGCAACTGTCTGAAAATATGGAGCAATGGAGGCAGCCATCGGAGAAGGTTAAAAGTGACTAACTTGTAGGGAGTGCAAGAACTACATACACAAAGATCATCAGTGGTGAGATTACTGCCAGCATCAGCCATCTGGAATCTGTGCACCAATGGGAAATTTTAAATGAAGGTAATGGGACATTGGCTACGCTGGACCTCTTAACTAGTGAGTATGGATGAGAAGATGTAGGAAGATGCCTAAATTCTCTACAAACACATTAGTTTACAAAAAACAATCCTATAACAAAGATACCCCAGGCAATCCTGAAATTTTCTCTTGCAAGGAGATGCCCATTTTATGATGTTTGGATACATTCTTTCTCCTGCTGGATAGTTTCCTTTGAGGGGAGAATATTTTTTTCTTCAGTGTTAGTTTTCTTCAGTTTTGACCTGTCAAACTTCTCCACTTCTGATAAGTCTGGCTTATGACTCATCTTGCCTGAAGGCTTGAAGACCTGTTAACAGACAACTACTGGGCTCCGACAGCTCCTCACTCTGGGCAAGGATCAGCCTATATCTTTTTTTTTTTTTTTTAAAGATTTATTTATTTATTTATTTATCCCCCCCTTGCTGCTTGTGTTTGCTGTGTCCATTCACTGTGTGTTTTCTCCGTGTCTGCTTATCTCCCCCTTGCTGTGAGGTCTTGCTGCCTCAGCCCACCGGGGCCCGGCCTGCCCTCACAAGGAGGCCCTGGGAAGCAAACCCGGGGCCTCCCATATGGTAAACGGGAGCTCTATCGTTGAGCCACACCCGCTTCCCAGCCTATATCTTTTGATTGGGGAGTTTAATCCGTTCGCATTCAGTGATATTACTGTAAATGCATCATTTACTTCCACCATTTTATTCTTTGATTTTCATATGTCATATCTTATTTTAGTCTGTCTTTTTACTCTTGGTTATCCTTTCTTCTATTCTTTCTTCAATACTCTCCTCCCAGCCTCTCTAATCCTGTCTCTTTCTTTCAAGCTGTAAGGCTTCCTTTAAATAGTTCCTGCAAAGGTGGATTCTTTTTTATAAACTGTCTTAAGTTTCTGTTTGTTAGCGAATGTTTTAAAGTCACCTTCATATTTGAAGGACAATTTTGCTGGATACAGAATTCTCAGCTGGCAGTTTTTCTCTTTCAGTTTCCTAATTGTATCATACCACTGTCTTCTCGCCTCCGTGGTTTCTGAAGAGAAATCCACACTGCCTTACTTGGCATCCCGTATATGTGATGGTTTGCTTCCCCCTTGCTCCTCTGAGAATTTCCTCTTATCTTTGATGTTTGACATTCTGAGTAGTATGTGTCTTGGAGTAGGTCTTTACAGATTTGTTCTGATTGGGGTACGTTGTTCTTTTTGGACATATAAGTTAATTTCTTTCGTCACACTTGTTTTGGAAGAGCAGTTTTGCTGGATAAATATTTGGCTGGCAGGTTTTTTCTTTCATTACCTTAAATATATCATGCCATGGTTTCTGAGGATTGATGGGTCCTTAGTCTTATTGAACTTTCTTTGTACGTGATGTTTTGCTTTTCTCTTGCTGCTTTCAGAGTCCTCTCTTTATCGCTGATGTTTGTCATTCTGAATAGTAGGTGTCTCATGTAGTTTTATTTGGATTTATTCTGTTTGGGGTACGTTGTCTTTCTTGGATATTGATATTTATGTCTTTCATAAGCGTTGGGAAGTTTTTGGTCATTATTTCCTCAAATATTCTTTCTGCCCCTTTTCTTTTCTCTTCTTCTGGGGTGCTAATAATATGCATGTTTTTGTGTTTCTCGTTGTCATTCAATTCCCTGAGACCCTTTTCCATTCTTTCAGTTCTTTTCTCTTTCTGTTCTTCTGTCTTTTCAAGTTCGGTTTCTCCCTCCTCCAATTCTGTGTTCCTTTAATTCAAATCTGCTGTTATATGCCTCTATGTATTGTTTTGTTTTGTTTCTTTGTCTTCTATTGTCTAATTTAATCTACATATAGTTTAATTTACTATGCTTGGAGGAGGCGGCACCACGGGGTACCAGGTTACCACATTTTAAAGGGACATTGCTCTTTTTCTTTTAAGAGTACTTTTAAAAATATGCAAAGATGCGAATGGAAGTGCTAACTATAATGCATATTTTAGAATGAGACGTGTCTTTTCTTCCTTTAACATGCCATATAAGGGAATGAAATCTTGTAAACTAGTGCCACTTTGTCTAATATCTAATGTAAAAGGACTGTTTATGGAATGAAAAGTTTGCACAACTCCTTGTCTGCTACATGCAGCTCAGGCTACAGAGCGCATTCAAGACTTGGGAGCTTTTCTGAAATTTGTGTCCTTATCCATATTTAATGGAAATGAATGGATTCAAAGCAGGTTCTATTGGCCTAATTCATTGAAGAGAAGCTGCTCTTTGCCCTCATCCACACTTTCCCTCTTTCCAGGGAGGAAGACGTCTGTTCCCCTCTCGGTTGGCTGCAGTGAGCCAAGGGTTTTATCCAGTCTCTTCACCTTGAGGATGGGGGATAGGTGCTCTTCTGGGCTGTGGGAGTTAGTAACTCACGGTTTTTATTTCGGCTTCTTCGTGTGTCTGTCCCCTGCCCTCCTGCAGAATGTGCCGCACTCTCCTGGACTACAGATTCCCAAGGCAGCTCCCTTTGGGCAGCTTTTTGCCCTTCCTCCGTTGTTTTTGTGAGAGAGTCAAACCCTGGCTACCTACTCCGATGCCATCTTCCTGGAAGTCTCCAACAGCTGTACCATTTTTATGCATGAGGGTTCCAATTATCCATATCCTTACCAACACTTGTTATTTTCTGTTTCTTAAATAATAGCCATCCTAGTGTGGATGAAGTGGCATCTCATTGAAGTTTTGATTTGTATTTCTGTAATAACTAATTGTGTGTCCTTATTGGCAATTCTTCTTTAGAGAAATGTCTGTCACATCCTTTGCCTAGTTTTATTAATTTTTTTTTTTTTAATATTTATTTATTTACTTGATCCATTTTAAACCCCCCTTCCCCATTTGCTGTTTTGTGTCCATTAGCTGGGCAATTCTCTGTGTCTGTTTCATCTCTTCTCATCCTCCTCCTCCAGTCTTCACCAGGATTCGATCCTGGAGTCCTCCGATGTAGGAGAGAGGTGTTCTGCCATCTGCACCACCTTGGCTCCTGGTTTTCGGAGCTTTTGGAGCATCTCGTCTTGTCTCTCTCCTTTTACGTCATCATCTTGCTGCCTGGCTCCCGGGTCCTGGCGGATCACCGGCACACAGAGCCTGGCAGCCCATGCGCCTTCTATATTTATATTTTTATTTTACCGGGAGGTCCCGGGGATCGAACCCAGGTCCCTCCATATGGCAGACGGATGCCCAACCATTTGAGCCACATCCGCCCCCCTTGCCTAGTTTTAAATTGTGTTGTTTGCCTTTTTGTTGTTGAGTTGTAGGAGTGCTTCATATATTACGGATATTAAACCCTCATAAGATATATGGTTCGCAACTCTTTTGTCCCATTCTGTAGGCTGTCTCTTCTTTTTCTTGATAATGTCCTTTGATGCACATCGATAAAGACCGATTTATTTATTTTTGTTGTTCATGCATTTGGTATCATGTCTAAGAATCCATTGCCAAGAGCAAGGTCCTGAAGACTTTTCCCTTGTATTCTTCTGAGTTTTATGGGTTTAGTTCTTGAATTTAGGTTGTTGATCTATTTTGAGTTAATTTTTGCATCTGGTTTGAGGTATGTAGTTCAGCATGTTTGTAAGATTCCTCCATGGTGTTGCGTTCATCAGTAATCAGTTCCTTTTTATTGCTAAGTAGTATTCCATCATACAGCTCTTCCACTTGTGTTTATCCAGTCATGGACTGATGGACATTTTGGGTTGTTTCCAGTTTTGAGTTCTTTTAGATAAATCAGCTATGAGCGTTCTTTTAAAAGTTTCGCTCCCCCTCCCCCCTTAGGTAAGTGTCTTTTCACAAAACGATTTCTACCAGCAGTGTGTAAGAGTTCCAGCTGCTTTGCTATTTTCACCAATATATCACGTTTGGCAGTCTTATTTCAGTCATTTTATTAGGTATGTAATGTTATCTCATGATAGATTCAAGTATCGCATTTTCCTGGTCGCTGCTGTTGTGCTCATTGTGTTGTATGTGCTTATTGGTTATTTGTATATTTTTTTGTAAAGTATGTGCACAGCTATGTTGTTGGTTGGTTTGTAATTGAGGTGTGGGAACTCTGTATGTTCTGGATACGAGTTCTTTGCCATATATATGTTATATTAATTTCTTGCTGCTGCTGTAGCAAATTGCCACAAACGTAGTTGCTTAAAACAACACACGTTTATTACCTGACAGTTCTGTAGGTCAGAAGTCTGCAGTGGTTGTCACTGAGCTAAAATGAAGGTGTTGACAGAGCTGTGTTCCTTCTGGAGGCTCTAGGGGAGAATCTGTTCCCTTGCCTTTTCCAGCTTTTAGAGATTGTGGTCATTCTTTGGCTTATGGCCCCTTCCTCTGTCCTCCAAGCCAGCAGCGTGTGTTTTCCAATCTCTCTGACTCTGATCCTCCTGCCTCCCTTAAAAGGAAGTAGCAGTCTTTTTCTTTAACCCTTTTTTTCAGCAGCAGCGGGTCTTCACTTTATATCTTGTTGTTCAGGAGTAAGGAAGACAGAGTTTGCTGCCCCTTTCCCAGTAGATTAAAGCTTTTGTTCTGTCAGGGAGAGGGTCTAGGCAGAACTTTATGCCCCTTCCATAGTAGTGGCTGCTCTCCTCCAGGTCTCCACCACTGAGGGAGATGTTCTCTGGTCTTACACCATGACCTTGACCTTTTTCATGAGCTTCTGGTGGAGTCTGTAAAGAAGAACCTGTGAGTGAGTACGGACTCCCTTTGTTTCTGTGACTTCTGGGAGACTGTACTGTCATACAAGCCCACACTTTGGCTTTAGCAATTTATTAAAAATTTAGCTGAATTCTTTTTACCCTCTGGTATGGCACACCTGGGCTCTGTCGCAGGTGAGCCAGTGCTCATGTCCTCTCTCTTTAGAAGGGCCCGTCTTCCTTTAGATTTCACAATACTTGGTTGCCCTGAGACCTCAGATGTCTGATGGGTTCAAGAAAAGTGATGATTTTATTGTTTATCTGGCTTTTCTTTGCTATTAGAGTAGCTGTGATACTCATCCTAGGCAGAAGCAGAACTCCTAAAAATTTGATTATGATGTGGGTTTTCACTTGTTTTTCCTGCTAGGAGTTTGTTGAGCTCCTTGGATCTATAGGTTTATGGTATTTATTAAATCAGGAAGTTTTTCAGACATCATTTCTTCAAATGCTTTTCTGCTCTTCTCCTCCCCTTTCTTTCTGTGACTCCAGTTACTTTCAGGGCACTGAGGTTCTGATCATTTCTCTCTCTCCCCCTACCCCACCCCCAATCTTTTTTTCTCTCTGTGTTTCCCTTGGGCTCCATTCTGTTGCTAGGTCTTCAATTTCATCAATCTTTTTTCTGCACTCTCTCTTCTGTTTATGCCCATCTAGTCAATATCTTTTCTCTCTCTTTTCATTATGTTCACTTTTTTGCTTAAGTGTCTGAATATCTTTAATAACTTATTTATTTGCATCATATCTGTTATTTCTGAGTCTTTTTTTTTTTTAATTTATAGATTTTTTTTCCTGGTTATGTGTGACATTTTCTTGCTTCTTTGCCTAATTTTTTTTTTTTTGAAGAGGTACCAGAGATTGAACCTGGGACTTTATACATGTGAAGCAGGCGCTCAACCACTGAGCACTATACCCACTCCACTGTCTAATCATTTTTTATTAAATGTTGTGAATGTGTTGGTGAATATCTGGGTTTTATTGTCATTTAAGAGTTAAGAGTATTAAAGATTCTTTCAGCAACTGGTTAAATTACTTGTGGATCAGCTTACTGTTTTAAGACTTTTTTTTAAAAGCTCTGTCAGGGCAAGTCTAGGTTAGGTTTTACTCTAGGGCTACTTTAGCCCTACTGCTAAGACGAAACTCTTCTAGGTTCTCCTTATTGCTCCAGGTAATTCAGTGAGGCCTCTTTATGCTGGCTAGTTGGACATCAACTATGTCCTAGACCCCTGTGACATCTGGGAATTCTTCGGGCTAACAGCTCCCCAGGAGTTGGTCTACTCCCTGGTTTCTTCCCCAGGCTCATGAAGTCTTGTTCTCAAAGGGATTCTTATGCAGGTTTTTGCGTACTTCCCTCATAGCCAATCATCTGCGCTACAAACTTCAGCCACATTGCCTTCCCCAGTTGTATTTTCAACAGCTTAACCTAATGAACCCCCTGTGCCCTACTTCTTCCCTGCACTCCATTCCAGAAAGTGCCTTCTTGGAATATCATAGGGCTTAACACATTTGTTTGCTATGTTTCAAGTTTCACTGTCCTATACTGTACTGCTTATTGTTAATTGTCTGAAAACAGTTACTTTTTATTTTTTGTCCAATATTTTAGTTGTATATGGCAGGAAGGCAAGTCTGGTAGTAGTTAATCCATCATGGCCAGGGTGGCAATTGTTTTTTATATAGCTGGTGCTTTTTCTTTTCATGATTTGTTTTATAAAAGAAGCCCTCACTTTGTAGAAGTACTTTATTGGGTACAGTTAACATACAATAAACTACACATATTTAAATTTTATAATGTGCTCAGTTTTGACATACATTACCACAGTCAAGATAGTGAACATACCCATCCCCTCCCATAAGTTTCATTGTGCCCTTTGGTAATCTTTCCCTGCTTCCTTCTTTGTCCCCTCATTTCCAGGCAACCACTGTTCTCCCTTGTGTCATGTAGATTAGTTTACATTTTCTATAACTTTTATTTATAGAGTATTACATCATACAGTGTTTTCTTTTTTGGAGTGAGGGGTCTGAGTTCTTTCATTGAGCACATTACTTTGAGTTTTATCCATGTTGTTGCATGTATCAATTGTTCATTCTTTCTTATTGTTGAGAAGAATATGTATACCCTGAAAATATACCCTGTTGATGGACATTTGGGTTGCTTTCGGTTTTGCCTATTAGAAATAAAGCTGTTAAAAAGCATTCACATACAAGTTTTCATATAGACTGTTATTTTGTTTTCTCTTGGGTAAAATACCTGAAAGGGGAATGGCTGGATCATATGATAGGTGTATGTTTAACATTTTTGGAAACTGCAGATTGTTTTCCAAAGAGATTGTACCATGTTACATTCCCACCAGCCATGTATGAGAATTTCAGGTCCTCCACATACTTATCAACATTTGCTATGGTTGGTGTTTTACATGTTAGTTATTTTAATGGGTGTATAGTGGTATTTCATTGTGTTTTTATTTTGTATTTCTCTAATGACTAATGATGTTGAGCATCTTCTCATGTGTTTCTTTGCCATCCGTATATCTTGTGATGTGTCTGTTCAAATCTTCCCTGTTTTTAAAAGTGGGTTGGTTGCTTGCTTATTTTTGAATTTAAGAGTTCTTTATATATGTTGGATATACATCCTTTATTAGGTATGTAACGTACTTTGCAAAGATTTTTTCCTAGACTGTGGCTTGTCTTTTCATTCTCTTTAACAGTGTAATTTGAAGAGCAGAACTTTTTATTTGAGGTACTGGGGGCCGGGGATTGAACCTAGAAGCGCGTATGTGGGAAGCCGGCACTCAACGACCGAGCCACATCGGCTTCCCTGAGTTGGTTGTTTTTTTGTTTGTTTGTTTGTTTGTTTTCATTTGTTTTGCTTCTTGTTTGTTTTTGTTTATTCAAGAAGCACTGGAAACCGAACCTGGGACCCCACACCCTCGTGTGGGAGGTGGGCGCTCAACCTCTTGAGCCACATCTGCTCCCAAGAGCAGAACTTTTAAATTTTGATGAAGTCCAGTTTAGAATTTGTTTTTTTCAATGGACTAGGCTTTTGGTTTCATATGTAAGAAATCTTTGTCTAACTACAGATCACAACAATTTTCTCCTGTTTTCTTCTAGAAGTTTATAATTTTAGATTTTACATTTTGATCTGTGTTCCATTTTGAGTTAATTTTTGCATACGGTGCAGGGTTTAGGATCCAGTTTCATTTTGTAGCATGTGGATATCCAATTGTGGCAGCACCATTTGTTAGTCTCTCCACTGCATTGCTTTTGAGCCTTTGTCAAAAATCAGTTGAAATATATGTGTAGGTTTATTTCCGGACTCTAGTCTGTTCCACTAATCTGTTTGTCAGTCTTTATGCCATACCACACTGTTTTGATTACTGTAGCTTTATACTAATTCTTGAAATCAGGTTGTGTTTGTCCTCCAACTTTGTTCTTTTATAGAGCTGTTTTGTCTCTTCTAGTTTCTTTGTGTTTCCATATGAACTTTAGAATCAGGTTGTTGATTTCTACAAAAAAGCCCTCTGGGATTTTGCCTGGGATTATGTTAAATATATTTTTCAATTTGTGAGTCTTGACATCTTAACAATATTGAGTCTTCAGATCCATTAACAAGCTGTTTTCCTCCATTTTTGTGTGTCTTTAGTTTATTTCAGCAATGTTTTGTACTATGTGTTTCACAGCTTTTCTTAGATTTACCCTAAAGTACTTAATATTTCTTTATGCTGTCGTAAATGGTATTTTTAAAAATTTCAGGGGAGGGGATGGGATATATGGAAATCCCCTATACTTTAGATGTAATTTTTCTGTAATCTGAAACTTCTTTAAAAATAAAGTTTGCTATATGGAAGGGAAAAAAAATGTTGTGAAGCAGTGGCTACAAAGTGATGCAGGACATCTGCAATTTGCACAGAACTTTCATTTTAAGGGAAATAAAACTTTCTCTCTTGTGACAGTTATTTGTTTCTAAATGGTGATAGGCTTTTTGAGGGCTGTTTTTAAAATTTTTCCCCTATTTTGTGTTTTTGTTTTGTTTTGTTTTTTAATACCGTAGCACTTATACCGAGATTTGTAGATAGTAGGCATTATTAAAATTAGTGTTAGATGGAACTATATTTTTAAAAATCCACAAATTAAATATAATTTTAACTCTCAGATTTCCTGATGACGTTTAAAATTGAATAAAACTGACGTAAATATGAACAAGTCAACATTGAAATTTTAAAATCACGTTTTCATTTTTAATACAAGTAAATGCTGTAGGAAACAAAATATTATCAATTTGATTTAGTCTTTTTATAGCATTTTGTTCAAATAACTCAACAATAAGCATTATTTTATTTCTTACTTTTGTATGGAGACAAAAGTGTTATTTGAAAAAATATAAATTCTTACAGATTTTTTTGCTTCAGACTAGAAAGCAATTTCTCCCTTTACTTTAAAATTGTAAAGCATATAATCACACAGATGGGGAACTCTTTTGTTAAAAATTCTGCATGCTAAAATGTAAAAGCTTCAATTTGAACACAAAGGGGAAAAAAAGTAAAATTCAGTATGCTTCTGTGGCTAGTGCACTGCTGCATTACCAATATATAGCAGTCTTGCTAAACTCATTTCTATGAGCTTTTTTGTAGGTTCTGTGAGATTTTCCATATAGATGATCAAATCATCTACAAATAAAAAGTTTTTGGTCTTCATTTCCAATTTTGGAATGACTTTTATTTCTTTTTCTTGCCTGATTGAAATGGATTGAAGCTTCATTACAATGTTGAATACAGGCAGGCCGCAAACCAGGGGCTTCTATGAAAGTCCAGTGAAGGTCCTCGATGAGTTTCTGGAAGATGTTGGCTGTCCAAAGACGAGCTGGGAAATTCTCTCTGAATGCTGAAATCACTTCCCCTTTTAAGCCATTCAACTGATTTGATAAAGCGTCACTCATTGCTGACAGCAATCTCCCTGGTTGATGTAGATGTAATCAGCCATCTATGCAGTAAACTCACTGATGACTAAAGTCCATAAATGTCCTTTGCTTGACCAAACAACTGGGCACAATTACCTAGCTGAGTTGACATATTAGCCTAACCATCATACTGGGGATCGAACCCGGGACCTTGTACATGGGAGGCAGACGCTTAACCACTTGAGCCACATCCATTCCCTCAATGTGTTTTTAAGAAGCATTGCCTTTCTATTAACTAAATCCTGCCTCTGCACAAAACTGATTGATAAATTCTTGGTTATAAGAAGGCAAAATAGTTTTTGAAAATGCGTTCATGTGGAGTTTGGAGTTTATATTTTGATTGTTGATTGCCCACATTAGCCTTTGCAGAAATCTGTCTCAAGTTGCAGGTCATTGGTGGCATGATTTTCAGTAAAGCAAACCTCTTGGCCCGGCTCTGACAGGTACTAGAAGCACAGAGAAGACATCAGAAGGAGAAGTCTGGCATCATACCTACCTCACCGACACCCTACACTTATAACAAGGTAGGGGAAGAGATGCTTGTCTTCCTTCCTTTGCTGGAGCACCTTTCTTTCTGTGAGACACTTGTGGCCCCTTGGAATGTGATCAGTTCGGCTCCTTTTAACATTCCTGCCAAAAGTCTGGAAGCAGCCACACACAGAGAGAGAAGTGTTTCGAATTCAAGTTTTTGTCTGATGAAATATGAAATAAGGTTCTTACCAGCTTAGCTTTTGCAGTAGGAAGCAAGGGTTGTAGCTTCCCATACAGGCCAGTGACCATATTTAAAAGGTGTAGTTGATTTGCTTTTTTGAGATGGAGTTCATTTCTGGGATTTAGAAGCTATAGAATATTCCATGTCCATTAAGGTAAAATGCTTTCTTACCCCATAAAATACCCAATTTAGAACATTGTCGAGTACACACAGCAAGCCTTCATAAATGTTAACTGGTTCTATGTTCTTACTAATCTGTAGCCTACACATCAAGCATCACTGTTCTAAAGCATAAGAGGTTTAGGGCTTTTTGAAACAGACCCTGGAATTACAGTAGATCAGAAGAAAATGATGATGCTTTGGTTCTTGAGGTTGGATATAGATAAGGAGACAGTTAAGGGTGGTCACAAGGCAGTAGACTAGGAGACACTTTCTGGCTCCCTCACACTTTAGCTGCATGGTTTTGTTTAAGCCTCTCAGTTTTATTCTTGAGAGATGATCTTGGAGATGAGACAACTTCATGGAGATGACACAACTTCCTAAGGTATTAGTTTCCTCATCTGTAAAGTAAGAGATTTGAACTAGGTAATTTTTTAAGATCCTTTTCCACCTCTATACTTTTATAATTGTCCTACAGTGTGGGTCATGTGTTCCACAAATGTCCACTGATATGGTGCTGAAACATTGGAGAGAGTGCCTGAAACAGCCCATTTTCCAGCTTCTCTCAGAGTAGCACACAGATGTTGTGACGGGGGTGGCCACAGTGGCAGGCTCGCTGGTTTACCCATCTCAGGCAAACATAGCTTCTGTCCTGCAATTCAAGAGAGACTTGATTTGAAGCCTCTGAGGACCCAGTGTCCAAGGCAGGTAGAGCTGCATTCATCTAAAACAGGAGTCCTTTCTTTATCAATAATCCTACCGTGAGTTCAGGCTGTGGAGTCCTCTTAATACCTGCAGACATGGTAGTTCGAGGCAGTTTTCTTTATTTCAGAATAAATTTCCCCAGAATGGTGTAAGGCTTGCAAATGGGCACAGTTGAGTGCCTTCATGGCCAAGGGAATGCTTTTAGACCTCCTTTCCTTCCTTCCAGTGCCTCTCTCTAATGTGTGCCAAATTTATTTGGGTTTTCTCCAGAAGTGGCCTTTAAGAAACAGCTTGTGCTCTATTATGGAATCAGCCTACCTATCTGTGTCTTAGCTGCTTTATTCCAGGACTCTCAGCCATGTACAGATTGACCGAGTACATGTTTCACACAACCAGATGGCCTATATCTATTCCTTCTCTGGATCAGATAGCTTGGGCCTAAGCAGGGAGAATAAAAGTGACTCCTTATTTTACCCCAGCCTGGCCTTGTATGCTAGTGTGTACATATCTGGTATTGGTGGCATATAGAAAATATGGAGAGAAAGGTGAGTTCTCTTAAGGCTTCATGAATCTTTCCAGTTTCTGTTAAAGGATTCTTGGAGATAGCACCATGTATGCCAGGGGTTGTTTCTAGGCCTGTCATCGGGGCCTTATCTTGGGGCTCTGCTTTTGCTCTGAGTGACTATTTTCTTTTTGTTTTCAGAGCTGTGACTTGTGGTCCCTAGGGGTGATTATCTATGTGATGCTGTGTGGATACCCTCCTTTTTATTCCAAACACCATAGCCGGACAATCCCAAAGGACATGCGGAGAAAGATCATGACTGGCAGTTTTGAGTTCCCAGAGGAAGAATGGAGCCAGATCTCAGAGATGGCCAAAGACGTTGTGAGAAAGTGAGTCCACAGACTGCTGGGTGGGGAGGGCAAAGAGGTCTGGAAGTGGTGAAGCACAGGGGAGGGCTGGGCAGAGAAAAGCAATTTGTCTTCCCCTTGGAGTTATTTCCCAGGTAGGCTACTTCCTGCGTTAGCGTCACAAAAAGCCTGAAGAACCAGTTGAGGGTTCTCGTTGGCCTTCCTTGGTGAAAATGGAGCTTTTTTCCCTCCTGTTGCATCTCTAGAATCCATCCCAAGTATTTTGATCTCTGGTCCCTCCCTATCCAGTGTCTCAGTGGGCATGAATTCAGGTCCCTAAACGGTTGGTAAACCTCCTGGTGTGCTCTCCTGTTTCTTGCATGTTAGCTAGCCATTTGGGACTGACATGATGCCTGGAACTCAGTGGAGGTGCTGAGATGATGATGACTGTTTTGGCTTTTAATCCCTTGGCTGCTTTGGGAGGGTGTTATTATGTGGGACCTGGAATGCCAGTTGGTTTCTCTGACACCTACTATGATGGGAAGATGTGGCAATAATTAGAGCTAGTGAGTGGATGATTGTAGAGTTGGCATTCAAAATCCTTTGGTACCTGGAGGACTTAGGAAAAACGTCAGACTTAAATTTATGGGGTATTTGCTTTTACTACCCAACCATGTGGGAGGCTGGGCTGTGTAAGATTTAGACAATTTTCTGGTCTTCCCACCACTTGATCTTGACTTAACTCTTTCTCCTTTGTTGGTCCCAGTTTCTTCATCTGTATTATGATGAAGATACCATTAAAGGGGCAATCCCAAAATTGTCTCCTGACAACACAGACATTTCTCTTTGGAGACTACTCCCATTCAAAAACGAACTAGATCTGTAAAGAATGACTGTTTTCTAAAATCAACAAGGGAATCCTTTCAGGAGTGGGGACCATGTTGGAGTTATTGTCTGCCTCCCTGTGAGGCTCACCATGCATGCTCAGCTGCCTAGCCCTAACCTCAGCACCATCTGTGTGGGTCTTGGCTAGTTTTCTGTAGAATATTTTTCTTGTCCCAGGAGCAGCATTCATATCTTTTGGGATGCTCTTCTAAATAATCCTTTCTTTAGAATCTGAAGCAGTTTGGTCAAAATGATCCAGAAGGTTGCTGAGAACCTGAAAGAGCTATTATTAGGCATGTTGCTCCGACTCTGACATTTGGAAATGGGAGGGTATAGGGCTGGAAGGCGGTGCTGTAGAAGGCACAGGAGACATGTTGCAGTGAGCTAGGATCGCATCAGCATGAACAGACAAGCTATAAAAGAGTATGACTGACCATAGTAGCACTTTAGAAGAAATGCCATCCCCTTCCAGAGACTAGATTTTAGCTTCTGAATGTCTCTGGAATAAAGGGTTTCATGTCCTGACACATGGTGACATGACATCTAGTTTTATTGTGGGTAACAACTGGTTTTTCAGAATGGCGTGACACCTCTGTTCCTTTTGAAGCCACTGTCACCCAAAATAACACTTTGAATTCCTTTTGAATGTTAGAGCCCATTGCCCAGAAACATTAGTATGGAGATGCACGTTCTCTGGAAGCTATAATCCAAATGTAGATTACCTTACTGAAGGCTAGAACTTAGTCCAGATACCACCGTAGTAAGCCTTTTCCCTTGTCTGGTATAGAAAGAAATGCCTCAGGCCACAGTCCCCGTGTGAGTGGTTAGGGATTGGAATTCCATCCCTGCCCTGCAGGTTCAAAGCCTAGGTTTAGAAGAGTTGGTAGAAAGTCAGGAGAAGCTGGAGCTTGTGAGAACCAAATCCAGGAACTTCTTCTGGCCTCCTGGGAGCAATTGTGCACGTCAGCCTATTGGCCTTTTCTCCATAGGCTCCTGAAGGTCAAACCAGAGGAAAGACTTACCGTCGAGGGAGTGTTGGATCACCCCTGGCTCAACTCAACTGAGGCCCTGGATAATGTGCTGCCCTCTGCTCAACTGATGATGGATAAGGTTTTGAATGATGCTTATTTTATTGGAAAATGGGGCTCAACTCGGTGAGGGGTTAAAGGCAAAGCAATGCAGAGTGCACAGTCTTTCTCAGAGAAGGATCTCTGGTTTCTTGAGGATCAGAATCAGAAATAATGAGCTTCTTTCCATAAAAGTCCAGAACAAGCCCCAGAAAAAAATACACTAAGGTCACACTCAAAGGAATATCCTTTTGAGTGTTGGGGGCACAGAGCGGTATTAGATGCCAGCCTTTCCCACAAGAAATTTAAACAGGACTGTTTGGGAAGGTGAGACCAAGAAACTTGAAACAAAGCAGGAACAATCGAGATGTCAGATTTTTGTATATTAAATTGTGAATGCTATGGAACTCAGAAAAAGAGAACATTGTTGAAGGGGAGGGTATAATCAGGGAAGGTTTCCTAAAGAGAAGGCAAAATCCTCACATTTATTAACTGCCTTCTGGCAGCTTCTGAGATCTTTCACATGTTTGGTCATGAGCTGGCCTTGAAGAATTTGAGTAGACAGTGTAAGTACCCAATATGGCAAAGAACATGAGCACAAAATTACATACCAAAGTGGATCAGGGAGGAAAAACAGTTTGGCTTTACTGGTGGGAGGTTGGTGAGATAAATTTGGCAAGGCCAGGATCAGAAGGCTTCGAAAGTCTGGCAGAAGTATGTAAGTCTTACCTGGATGAAATTGAGAGGCCATTGTAGATTTCTGAGAAGAGCTGTGCTGTAGGGAAGGTGTCATTTAGGGACAGCCAGCCAGATTTGGTGACTTACAGACTTCTGCCATAATCTAAGAGCTAGATGGCTGCTCTGGGAACAGAGAGGTCAAGATGAATGGATAGGCTAAATATTTTTGAAGGAAAATTTCCACAGATTTTGCTGATTGGCTGGATATAAGGGGAAAGGGAAAGGACAAGTTAAAAACTTATTGTAAGGTTCTGAGTGGGTGCTTTCTCTGGTGATACCATCAACAAATAGAGGGATGAAGTCAGGAGGGAGGCTCTTTAGGTGGAAGAGAGTCTCCTAGGTTTTCAGTATTGGTTGAGGTAGCAGAGGGCCATTCAAATGAAAGATGGACTGTGGGACCAGAGCATGACTGAGAGGTCAAGGCCAGTGACATAGGCTTGAGTGTTACCAGCTTAGAAGAGATGGGGTTGAAGTGTGAGAATAAGTGGATGGAAAAAACAAATGGGAAGACTTCCATGAGTTTAGTTGGAGCATGGGAGAAGGAGAGCTAGGAGGAACAGAGCTCTGCCATCTTGCTCATGTGTGGGTGGTTGTCTTCCTGGTCTCAGTATGCCCGTTAGTCTAGAAAAGTTTTGGTCAGTATATTCTTTTTCAAAATCCTGTTGTCAGCACATGGGAGTTACAGTGTGGCTTTCCTCAAGAGCTTGGGAAACGAGCAAATAATATTGCATTCTGGAGTTTCCTCATAATCAGTGCATAATGAAGCCAAGTATGGATTGGCAGAATAATCCTAAAAAGAAAGAGTGGTTTTTAGGCCTATAAGATAGAACTGCAGTGTGACAGTGTATTCCTCTTTCTTGAGATACGGTGTGGTCAGTCAGCTGTGGAAGTGTAGAAAAATAGCCTCATATGCAGATGTTGAATGGTGTGTATCTAAGCGCCTTCTAGGAGACAGGGAGCCTGGGCTCACGACCTTGAACTGTTTCCGTCTTTTTGGTTGGGCCTTCCGTGATGAGGAGCTAGATGCAGGGGGTATAGTCAACAGTCGGGTCTTACAGTGCCCATATGTGATGATTTCAAACACTCCCTGATCTGACTGTGTGGTCCTACCAAGGAATTATTTTCTAAAGTTACATAAGTAATATTTGCCTATTGAGAGATTTTGTTGTTAAAGTTCAAACAGTACATAGGTATATAAAATAAAAAACAAAAGTTCCCCTTCATTCCCCTGCCCCAGTCTCTCTTCTCAGAAGTGAGGTAATCTCTTTTTGATTGGTGTATCCTTCCAGATCTTTTTCCTTTTTCTGGGGAGACACACACACACACACACACACAGCTTGTCTCCCCCACTCCCAAATACAAAAACAGGATCCTCTCCTTCCTGTAAAACTTACTCTGATTATTTGGCTTCACACATTGGTCTGCCTGTAGTGACAGTATGCACTGGTCATAAAGACATGGACTTCAAGAGTTCAAGACTCTGTGGCAGCTAATTCTCACTGTAAATTTTAGAAGTTGGCTTTCCATATCAGGCTGTGGACTTAGTTAATAAGAGAATGGTCTCTGAGGTACGGCTGTGCTCACCATGTGAAATGGTCAGATTTCTAAAAGCACTCAGGGCTGAAGTGATTGTGTCACTGTGATGAAAATTTACCAGGCAGTGAGTAAAGGCCAGTCTGATAGGCTTCTCGGGCAGAAGCCTGCCAGCTTTTCCTCTGATGTTCATATCTGCATCACTTTGCTCTTGTCCTTGCTAATGGCTGTGAACATGAGCCTTGTTACTCTTTCTTACTCCAATTCTGTCCCTCCACCAGAAAAATATGTCTAGCTTTGTGGGGACCTTGGTCGGCCTGGTTTTCACTGGGCCCTGCTGATCTGTGGGTAAGAGCTCTCTGTCTTACCAAAACTTGTATGGCATCAGCCTTAGCGTGAAATTGCCTTCTTAGTCCTTTGAGCCTCTCCTTCCCGCTTTCTTAGATTGGCTTTTTAGGTGCCCAGAAATGAATGTGTGAAACTGACGACAGGTTTGCATTTAGGCGGTGGTTGCAGGTATCCAGCAGGCTCACGCGGAGCAGTTGGCCAACATGAGAATCCAGGATCTGAAAGTCAGCCTCAAACCCCTGCATTCTGTGAACAACCCTATTCTAAGAAAGAGGAAGTTACTCGGGTAACTGAGCTTATTTTTCTGATTTCTTCTTCAGGGCTGGCATGGCTGAGCGCTGGGTTCTGAAAGCTCAGCCAGGGCTCGTTGCCCTTTCTCTCTCTCAAGAGGGTGGAGAGAATAAGGTCTTTAACAGCATCAGAAGTTGGAGACACTCTATAGTTAATTATTTATCTGAAAATATCTGTTGCCTTATGTTTAGAGTTATCCTCTGCTTGGAGTTGAGTTTTGGGGTCTCACCTTGTTATTACCTCTCCCCCAAACTTTTAAAGCACCAAGCCAAAGGACGGTGTTTATATCCATGACCATGAGAATGGAGCCGAGGATTCAAATGTCGCCTTGGAAAAGCTCCGAGATGTGATTGCTCAGTGTATCCTCCCCCAGGCTGGTAAAGGTCACACCATTTATGAATGCTCTGTGTATTTGTGTGTGCATATGCATGACAGAAGGTTGTGGTGTAATTGGGGGTTGTCTGTTTCATCTTTGTGTTATAAGAAAATAAGTACATCACGTATACTTGTCTACATGTATTTGTATGTGCCCAGTAAACAGAAGTGGGCTGTGGGGAACTCAGAAGTGTGGTAAGTTTTGCCCCTCCTTTGGCTCTCTGTGAAATTTCTAGTTTAGGTTTAACTGTGAGAATATCGCACATCACGTAATTGTTTGCTTTCTTAGTTTGGCAGTGAGTGTACAGGTTAAGGGATGGAGAATGGAAAAATGTGGACAGGATCAGGTCACAGGCTTTTCTGGAGCCTTTCGTGTGTAAGACTGCTATGAGCTTGGGACTATGAAGAGAACAGCTCCTTAGTTTAGAAGAGGCCTCTGCTGTTATTCGTATCTCGGGCTGAGTGATTTACATGTGAGGGCTTTAGCTTACGAGCTTCCAGGAGGTGTGGGCTTGCTCAGCTGGGTGGCGAGGGGCTTTTTTCAACATATTGGGAAATGAGGGAATGAACGAGGTGCTTCGAGTACCAGGCCAGAAAACTGTTGGATTGGCCTGTTGTATTAGATTCCGTGGGTTTTAAGAGAACCCACACAGTGTACCTTAAACGCTCTACAGGCATATATCTTTGATAAGGTAAGAAATGAGCTTAGGAGAAAGAAGGTAGCCAGGTATTTCCACTCAGTGATAGAAGAGTTCTAGAGACCAGAAATGGTCTCCATGTAATGTAGAGTCTAGCAGAAAAGCCAGTGTCTGGTAAAGGTTTTCATTTAATCGTTTCTTCTCAGCCAGTTGAACATCATGTCCTCCATCTGTGATACTAAAAGCCCATGATGCTGCAGCAAAAATGCAACTTGCTCTTCATTCTTATCAATAGGAGAAAATGAAGATGAGAAGCTGAATGAAGTAATGCAGGAGGCTTGGAAGTATAACCGGGAATGCAAACTTCTTAGAGATACTCTACAAAGCCTCAGCTGGAATGGTAGGAGCTTTAATCATTCCTTTCCCTGGGAATGCAGAGAAGTGATTATTTTGAGCACACATAGGATCTCTTTGGGGTGGAGCTGGGGCTGTTTCCAGGTAAAGTGAGGCTGGAGAGTAAGTGGAATATTGTGGGGCAGCTCTATACTAACTGCTCAGGCATATCTGGACAGCTCAACCTTTCAGTTGTTTTCCAGAGTTCAAGTGAAGTGTGTGTTGCAGATTTAATTCTGGAGACCTCTTGCCACACACTACAAAGACAAAAAAATCCCAGACTTCAGGACTACTCTCAGCTGCCAGGGCTGTTCACCAGGTCATTAAGGAACAGTGCACTATAAAGAGAAGGGGAGAAAGTACCAGGGTATCCACCCTCCTCATCTGCTTAGCTTAGAGAAGAGCTGCTTCTCTAAAGAGTAGAGGGTTGGCCACATCTCTTGCAGGTGGATTAGTTTTCCCCCAGGTCAGGTAAATGTGGCAGAAATGTATTTTTTTAACTGCTTTTTGTAATGTCTTTCCAGTTTAGCAGACCAAACTGCACTTGAGCTCCAAGATGCTCAGGGAAGGGAGCAAACTCTTTGATTTCATTGGCTGGCTTGGATTTTGATGTGCCATGAGAAATATTAAGTGCTAGCCTGGCTGTTCTCACACTTGTTGGATGTTAGTTTCCCTGGGATTTTTTTTTTTTTTTTTTTTAACTATAACATCAATACAGAAAAGTGATCATATATGAAGTATGCAATTTCCATGAGTTTTCACACAGTGAACACTCCTTTATAACCTGCACACAGATCAAATAGTAAAAGATGTGTCCTCTTCCAGTGACTGCCTCCCACCCTCCGAGGTTAAATACTGTGCTGCATTAATCACTAAAACTACAGATTAGTTTTGCCCACTTGTATTTTATGTAAATGGAATTATAGAGATGTTTTCTTTTGTGTCTGACTTCTTTTAGTCAACATTTTGATTTTTGAGATTCATCCACTTTGTTGCTGTAGTAGCAGATCATTCATTCCCAGTCCTTTATAGTAGTAATTCATTAGATGAATATACTATACTATTCATTCTCCTGTTGAATGGACATGTGGTTTGTTCCAGGTTGTGGCAATTAAGAAAAGAGCTGCTGCAAACCCTCTTGTGTGATTTTGTTTTTGTTTTTGTTTTTCCCTAATAGCTTTCATTGTTTACATACATACGATTCACCCTTTAAAATGTAGAAGTATAAATCACAGATGTGTATGACTGTCGTAACAGTCAATTTTAGAACATTTCCATCATCCCCAAAAGAAACTCTACACTCTATCACACCCCTACTTTGCCAGCCTCCCTCCCCAACCCTCTTTGCCCCCATTACTAGGCAAACACAAATCAGTACTTTCTATCTCTATAGGTTTCCCCATTTTGGACATTTCATGTGAATGGAATCATATAATATGTGGCCCATGTGACTGGGTTCTTACCATAATGTTTTCATGGTAGATTCATATCATAGCATGTATCAGTATGTATTAGTCAGCCAAAGGGGTGCTAATGTGAAATACCAAAAATGGGTTGGTCTTTATAAAGGATATTTATTTGGGGTAGAAGTCCACAGTTACCAGGCCATAAAGCGTTCAGTTTCTTTTCTCACCACAGTCCATTGTCACGTGTTAGAGCAAGACAGCTGCCGGCGTTTGCCAGGGTTCAGGCTTCTGGGGTTCCTCTCTTCCCGGGGCTGCGTTTCTCTCCGGGGTTAGCTCCTGTTTCCTCCACAAGGTCAGCTGTAGGTGATCGGGCAAATGGCTTGCTTCTCTTCTCTTGGGGCCTTCTTTCCAACATCAAAACTGCTTCTCAAAAGACTGCTTCTCAAAAGACTGCTTCAACTCTGTTCTTTGCCTTGCCTTTTATATTCAATTCCCCACCCACCAGGGGATGGGGCTCAATGCCCTACTGACTGACATGGCCCAGTCAACGCCCTAATCATAATTCAATCATGCCCAGATTAACAGATCAGATTACAGGCATGATCCAATTATATTTTTGGAATTCATAAT